>JANHZT010008486.1:0-12233 GCA_032468215.1 Stegonotus admiraltiensis | reverse complement strand
GACTTCTGGTGGGCCCAGAAGGCCTGAAAATCAGCTGGCTGGCGCATGCATGCATGCTGTAGCTGAGCTCACGTGCCCACCGATATGGCTCCGCGTGCCACCTGTGGCACCCGTGCCATAGGTTCGCCATCACGGGGGTAGGACAATGCCAAAGAATAGGATAAATGTCAATTTGCATATCCACTTCACTGTCCTTCTGCCTGAACATAGCTAATCCAGTTTTGTTTGTAAAAGAACCTTCTCCACCCACAATGAGTTATAGACCCACAATGAGTTACTGATATATCAGTACAGTCAATCTTCTGGCTCTCAAATTGGGTGTCTACTCAGAAGTTCTACTCCATTAAAAAATAGCTCTCAATGAGGGGTTTTAACTGCCACAGCAGAAGTGAATTGCCCTTACTGTGCGTTTTAAAGAAGTGTTCAGTATAGCAGAACGAAATGAAGTACATTACAAAAGCAGGAATTCAGATATGCAGAAGACACAAGAGTGACGTAAAAGAGCATCTTGGACATAATACATTGTGTGTGAATCTCTGCCTAAAGAAAGAGATGCATAATCAGATGAG
This sequence comes from Stegonotus admiraltiensis, assembly GCA_032468215.1. NCBI lineage: Eukaryota > Metazoa > Chordata > Lepidosauria > Squamata > Colubridae > Stegonotus > Stegonotus admiraltiensis. The sequence goes on along the minus strand of JANHZT010008486.1, from coordinate 11,664 downwards.
TCTGATTTATATCAAAGCACAAGAAATTACTATGATCACACCATTTTAATTTGTGTATATTTATACAACTTATAAAAATTATGTACTTAAAGACAATAACATAAAGGCCAAACAGTAATTTTGTATTTATTCAAAAGGTTTAAACATACAGAAGCAAGCTCCTAATTATTAATGCATCATTATGCATAGATGTTGCTGTTTTATACTGTAGTGCTGGCTGCTTTTTTTCATCCAGTAATAATAGTACACAACCACCAAGAACTTCTCCTGCACAAGTGCTAAGTTCTTGGTATAATGTGCTCTTCAGCTCTATGAACTTTGAAACATTACTCTGAAAACCCTGGCATTATAACTGCTACCTAACAAGTTAGTCATCTGCCAGATAAAATTGCACCCTTCCTTCTTTCTTTCTCCTCTCTATAAAAAATGTCACATCTTTAATAGACAATTAAAAGTGCATTAAATGTAGAATGGTTTAAATTCCGAAAGGTTTCTAAACGTCAGTGAAAATACCACCCTGTGATTAGATTTTTGCATTATTGATTATAAAGTATATTTTATTTTAAGATTTTGATATTGCAAGCTTTTAGTCCTTTTTCAGTTTTGTTCTGTGCAACAGAATGGTTACACACTGCAATGCAATATTATTCTTGAAATACACACTGCAGTAAATTAAAACTATTTTACATTTATATAAATACAGTGTTCTTGCTGTATAATTTCAGTCATTGCCACAAAATCATTACACTCAATCAACACAATTATTTTCACATTTTGAAGTTGTTTATCTTATTTTGCAGGAGACAAATATCTATTTTCCTTCTAAAATATAATGTACTCCTGATACCTTCCTTTCATTTGAAGTTCATTTTAATGATTTCTAAGCAATAATCAATTGTTTCATGAACAGGTGATTAAAGAATTTATTATAATCTGTATACTTTTCCTGCAAAGATAGCTATTTTGCATAAAGTTATAAATCGTTTTAAAACTAATTTAGTGTTTTATTCATGACAGTTCTGAGATTTATGAATTGTACCACAATTAAATGCAATAAGGTACAAAAAATAAGAGTAACCAGACAACTGACATCTACCAGTGGATTTAAAAAAAGAAAATAATATGGCTTTAATATTTTAACCAAGCAAAGTTACTTGGAGATAGAAAAATATTTAGTAACTTTGCTAATAAAAAAACAGCTGCATCATTTACCACAAACCTGGCTAATTTAAAATTCCAATTTCAGTAAGTTTTTTTTAAAAAAACTTAATAAAAAGGATATTTAATATAAACGATCATGTTGCATGCTATATATTTTTATCACTGTAGAAATTCAGTTTCATATTGCTGTGCAGTCCAAAGAGTTGATAAAGGATTTTGATTTTCAAAACTGCAAATGAATTTATTAAATTGCATTCATTTCAGCTGGAATTAAGTTCAGCTAGTATTGTCAGGATTCAACCCAATATATGGCTGTGTAATGTATATCTTGGTTCTTCTATTTCCATAGATTCTCATTTAGAAAACTGTATGGCTCAAAAAGGTCAAGTTGAATTGAATTCAGTTCTGCTTTTCTACCACTGGAATTAACAATACTGGCAGATCAGCAGATCAGATTTTCCCTTCCCCTATAAAGCTGGTTCAGATGGGTGAGGAGGATCCTTAGAGAGATTTGGGGATGCACAGGAAAATGGTTTGAGAAATCCAGTTGCTATGGTTTTATTTAAATTTTACGGATGCAAGTTGGAAATGAAAATACCTGTTCAAGTTTCAAAAACTTCATGAATGACTAGGATCCAAGGATTTACTTGGGATTCTATGTATGTTCCATAACTGTTTTTGAAAAAGTGCTTTTAAAAAATAGTTTGTACATTAGATTTGCTGTTAATTGCAGTAAGTTCCAAGGAACATACCCAAACTTTAAGCACACCTAAAAAAACCCTTTGGATCCCAGATTTGGTTATTAATTACATGGTGTTAAGCATGGTTACTAAGAAGTAATTAGTAATTCCACTGGGACGTATTCTCAAATAATTGTACATAGGATTTCAACCTAAAAGATCCTTTATTTTTCTCAAAGAAGTTATCTAGACTTTGTTTTGGACAAAGATACCTGACAATTATTGTATGTAATATCAATTATTGTAGGTTGTGTTTTTAATAATTATGCTACATATTTAAATTATTCATATGATATATAGTAATGATCATCACAAGAAAGACACTGTTGCCGTAACATAGTTTTGAGAGAGATCCAGATTTTGAAAATTGTCTATTTTAGGGCTCATTTTAAGAGTAGTTAAATCGCAATCCTATACACAATTATTGACTTGCCTAAAAATAAATAGCATTAAACCCTATTCTTATTATCATTCCAAATGTGTCTAGGAAGTGGGATAATTTTTATTTCTACTTATATGCTCAGATTTGTTGTCCACACTTTTGGCAATATACATTGATCCCAGTTTTCAAAGGAAGGAAAAACAAAATTCTTTAACCATAATTTTGACATAAATTAAACAACCCCAAAATGAGCGGATCACTATACTCTGTAGGGTTTTGTACTGTTAATGAGACTTTGGTTGGGGGGGCAATGTGTTTGAGAGTGTCTTGTTTAGATTTGCCTTTGTACAGGACCATGACCTTCAGAGTGAATAGGTTGGGGAGCAGAATCTCATTTGATCCCAAGATGACAGTCTTTGAGAAAAAAAAACTGGGCACAATTCACCATATAGCTGACTTAAGCAGGCTCCACTGAAATAGGAACCAAATTATCTGCACAGCTTTACTAGCTTTAATGGAACATGTAGAAAACCATGTCTTGATGGAGTCTTTCCCTGTTAATGTTTATCTTAGATAAAATGTGTATAAAGCTGCAAACACAGCAAGAGGCTTGAAGCAGACTCATTGTGCTCAAAGGATGTAAAAAGTAGTAGACAAATGCTGAGGAAGTTGGATGGAAAAAGAACAACTGGAAACAATTATGGGTGGTTATTTACAACAGACATTGTGAGATAGATATGATGCTAAAAAGGCACAGCTTTCCCTTTCTTAAATACACTGTAAACGGTTCATTATGCATGCAGAACAATTCACTTTACAAAAAAGAAAAAGAAAAAAAAAACCTTGTGTTTAGACAAAAATGAGTAATTAAATAGTCTCCAGCAAAATAGAATTCTTCCAAAAATACTTTCCCATTCATCCTATTAACCATTAAAGATTTTAGGTCTCATTTACAAAAGTTCCTTATACCATTTGTTTCAGGTCCTTCAATTTATACATACAGCATTGTACAGTACAGCAAAAGACTGCAAAAAATTATTGGTAAAGCCAGCACAATATACTATAAATTGAAACTGAGGCATTTGTTTTAACATCTTATCCTTTCAAGATAAATAATAAATGAACACTTAACACAGTGTAGATCATCTATGATGGATAACATGGGATAACAAATGCCGCAAGTGAATATATCAAGATTATTCCACACCAAAATGTTCCATTATCTATGTTACATATCCAGGAATTTGATTTGTTTCTACGTATGTGTGTGTGTTTGTGTATAGTACAAGAATTAATGCCCCATATTGACTTTATTTATGTGCAAACCAATGGTAAGCTTTTTAAAAGTTCATAATAATTCTTAAACCCTTTTAAAACAAGCAAACAATACCAGAAACTACATGACATAATTAAAATGTTCTTCTGTTAATATATCAAAATCAAGGAGTTATTTGACTAGATATGGCTTTTCATCCAGAGGAACAGGAATATTTATTTTCTTTTTTTTTCTTTTTTTAATGCTGGGAGTATTTGGGGTGGTCTGGTGTTCATAAACATCTTGGCTATTTTGTCTTACCAAGTTCATATAAGATGCTTGTTTTCCATTCTCCAAACCTTCATATTGTCTTTAGATTACTGAGACACTGTTGAACGATTTTGAATAGCACACTTTAAATGTGGCTTCTTGGCTCCTTCATGGGTGTGGAATAGCGCAGGGGAACTTAAGGCAAAGTTTTCTTTTTTTCCATTAAGACATGTTCTATCATTTCCTGTGGAAGTAGAGGGGCTTGGCATTCCCAGATTCCACTTTGGGTAACTGGTCACTGATGATTTCTACCAGCATGGCTGGAAACTCCACTTTGAGAGCTTGAGACTCTCGGAAGGTGTAGAAGCAAAATTCCAGCAAATCGCTAACAAGCTGAAATGGAACAGAAGAAAAAAAAAGTCAGGAATGGTGAGCATTAAAGGATGTTGAAAATAGTTTGTAATACTGAACAAGCAATGTAGAACAGTAGTACGAAAGATGAAACTTTACAGCTGCGCAAAGACTTTGAAAAAAGATGTGGTGAAACCCCTGAAAGCACATCGGAGGTACCTTTCTTTGAACCCTGGAGTCTGTCCTTTCTCCAGGATGCACATTTGTTGGAAGGCTGCTTGTGAATCTTTATACCTGCATGAATTTGCACAGCATCCTCACATGTGAAAAGAACCAAAAGCAGTTTTCGAAGCAGCAACACAAACCTTGACAAAAACCAGCTGTTTTAATGATTTGAAAATGGCTGCTTTGCATTTGCTCCAGCCTTTTGCAAACCACCTCTTTTAAAGCAACAAAGCCTTGCAATGTTATTTTCAAAATCTCTGTAAAAAGTAGCTGTGAATTGAAACAAATTACTTCTGCTTCAGTTTCACTGACAGAAACTAGCATATCATTTACTCTGGTTTGTAACAAACATCTTGGTTTTACAATCATGAAATGGAAGTCGAGCAGAAGGAGAAAATGGAATTCTTCAAACAGAGCGTTGGTGCTATTTTACAAACACTATTTTTCTTACTAAATAAAAATGGCAAATTTTGCCACATCCATTTTCCTTTCCAGTGTGCATTTTTCATGTATAAAGTGAGTGACATAAACCTGTGAAACTGCCTCAAATCATCCGACGGTTATAGTCTTTACTTATAGACTCATTTTTTATACAAACATTGAAGGCAAGATTTTGAAAACTTATTAAACTACATCTAGTTTACAACCATTTCCTTTATTCTCAGGAGCTTCTGTTTGTTCTAAATAATGTTTCTCTTTCATTGGCCTTTTACTAATTGAATCACACAAAAAGTACCATAATAGAAAATCCATGAAAAATACACATAGTTCTACAAGCTGTTCTAAATTATGTACACTTTGCTAACAATACTGAGCATGCCTCATTTCCATTAGTTTTATCTCCTATAACCTTGTTACAACATTTAGAAAATAAGTTTGAACTTTCGGTCAAATGTGCAGGGCTCCCCAAGGCTTTTTTGGATCATGGGCACAGTTGGAATTGGCATCCTCATCATCAAATTGCTGCTAGGAAGGAGGTGTACCCACATACTAAATGAACTTTTGTGTTGGTCAGTCACAAAGCACCTATTTTAGTTAGGTGGAGAAAATTCCTAAAGCCAGAAGCACCAAAAATAAAACTGGTTTTTGAACCATTTGCTCAAAAAAAATACAGTTCAAAGCAGGTGAACGGAATCAGTGTCTTTACAGATCTATCAAACTCTTGATCCCTCAGTTTATTTCTTTATATTAACCCAGATTCTTTCTGGCTTCCTTTAAAGCTGCATTGCCATACATTCTTCTGACAAACTTATATTTTTTTCTATCTTGGACATATAATATTTTTCCTATTGCTAGATTTTATTACACAAATTTATCTCTCCAAGGTGCTTTGCTATAACTACTTGGTTTAAGGCCTAATTTCTGGTGATGAAAGAAGACCAGCATAGAAGCAACTTATGGAAAAAGGAAAAAAAAAGTAAGGAAAGAAGATAAAAGGAATGCTAAAAAGAAAAAATATAGAGGGTGTCAAAAAATAGAAATGTGCCATGAAAAGAATGGATGCTGGGCACATGGAAGACAACATTTGTGAAGGAAGAAATAAGAAGGATCATGGAAACAGACAACATATATTTTTTTTGTACAAGGGTCTAACTGAGTTGTGGACAAAATTGATGTACTGTATGCAGTTAAAAATGTTTTAACTCAAATCAGTTCCAGACAGCCATGTCATGCTAACATGAAAAAAAAAAGTTAATAGATGGTTGACCATTTCCCCCCCTTGCTCCTGGCAAAGAAAAGCAAAACAGCTGCTTTGGTCATGTTAATTACCCTGCTTCCAATCCAGGCAACTGAAGATTGTAGTAAAACAAATAACAAGATGATGGAGGCATACAGCGTATCTCCATTTACTGTCTCTTTCTTGATCAACTACAAGAAGCAAGAAGACCAACTTTGAATTTAATGGACGGGGTCAAAAATCTGATATTATCATCTGAGATTGGAATCCAGTGGCTAAAGAGAAAGATGTCCAGTGAATTCTGTCACTCTGGGATGCTGCCTTAGGAGCTATGGATTGTGTTCCAAATATAGCAGAATAGTTATATACTGTATAATTACTGTAATGAATTTGTTAAAGGCACTGACTTCCAGGTTTATAATGATTAGTTATAATTAGGTAACTTTCATTACAAGGAATGAAGGACCATTCAGAAGGTAGCAGCATAGAAAATTTATTCAAGCCTATACACAAGTATTTGGTCAACACTAAATTGATACCCAGTAAATGTCAATGGAATTCAGGACCAATTAGACTTGAGCAGTTGTATGAATGCAAGAACTCTAAATTGATGGTGCACTTAACTTCCCCTCCCCAGTTCTGCTTGCTCTTCTTCTAACATAACTTTATATTTAAGAGATAAGTTTCTATATATTTCACAATTTATTATTTAATTACAAATTTGTGAAAAATTGTTGGAATTATTTGTGTTTTGAAAGGCTACTTTTTTAATTTAAAAAAATACAATTCCTTCCTAATCATGTTTATAACTATTGAAAATCCCACAATGATATAACTACATTTCTCCAAGATGGCAAACTCAACCTAGCTGGCCTGAAAAGGAATTGTTGAAATCTCTGTCTCCAGTTCTCACAGCATAGTGAATTATCATCACCATCTGACCTAGTTTGTGAAATGGAAATAAGCTTCTCACAGCAATATGTATTCAAATCACATAATGCTTCTAATAGCACCTTATTAAAATTTTATTTCTTTCTTTAACTAAGAACGTACTACCGTCTGAATTTAATTTTTGTTTTTATCAGCTAGTTTTTTGTAAAAAAGTGAGATTTTTTAAAAAGGGAGGGATCAAGAAGGAATTCGCAGAATATGAATAATTTTTCAATTCTCTATCAACATAAATGATAATTAGTTTAACTGAATTGCATAACAGTAACAATGGTTTTGACTATTTGCAATAATTCAACAAGCTTAAACTTAAATAGTAATCATTGTATTGGTTTATCTTGTCATTAATTTCTTTTTAAAAGGTCATACTTATGAGGAAATCATATTAGGCTTGATTGCTAAATTCTGCTTTCTAAATTAGGGATCATACCTTAAAGATAAGAGGCTAGGAAAAAAGTTACTATGAAAAAGAGTTATGACGTTTTATCTGCTTGTGAGTTTTCTGAATGGCTATTGTGTGACACACAATTTTGTGTAACAAAATTGACTATTCTTAGATTAATAGACTAAGACTATTTTTAGCTTCTTATAATCATGAAAGGAATTTGACTGGATTATCTGTTCAACTACCCAAAATTATTTTAACAAAGCTCCCTGACAGTTCTGATTCCTAACTTCTGGGCTGGTACACTGTAATTCTAATCCTAACCAAAAGATTGTGATTTTGGGTCTAGAAATTTAGTATTTGATATATATTTGCATGGGCATATTTCATTAGTATTTTAAAGACAAAAGTCAGTGCCAGCATATACCAATCAGGCATCAACCAAACTCTCTCACTGCAACTTTGTTTTTGTTATTTGTGTCTTGTTTTGGGAGAGAATCTTCCACAAAAAAATCCCCCAAAAATCAAAACAACTACTCCCCCAACCTATAATCCTTTCTCCTCTGAACAGAAAAAGAAAATAATTCTTTAAAATTTATTTTATGTGTATATCTTTTATGCCAGTTTATTGATACAAACTGTCAACAAAGATATTGAATTTCAAAATTATTTAAGCTTGACTTGCTGTATCATAAACAATGTAGTAGAGGCTTTCACTGTACCATCATAGTGCCATCTTGGTATGGGGAAGCTTTGCAAGCTTCTATGGTATGTGCAAATGTACAGATATGAAATACTTCTCCCAGGGTTTTTTTTAACAGAGTTCCCCAACCTTTCCAGCCTTGGGACCAACGGGGAGGTGGAGAGGGCATGACGTGTGAGAGAGCAGCTCCATTTGCACAAGTGGCAGGCACATGTGAAAATGGAACATGTGCACCCATGCTTACCCGCTGCTTGTGCAAGTGAGATACGTGCGCACGCACACTCGCCACATCCACAGCACAATTCCAAAGGGCTCAATGCACAGTAGTGGGCTGAGGCCAGTGGTGGGATTCAAATAATTTAACAACCCATTCTCTGCCCTAATGACCAGCTGGGTAGGCGTGGCTTGGTGGTCATGTGACCGTGTGGGGGTGGCAACTCAACATCACTCACGTCGATGGGTGCTTCTCCTTAGCTGTTACAATGTAATAAGGGTTAACCAGAGAGGCAGTTTCGGTAAGCAGGGCAATAAAAATTAGGCTAGAAACAACACCAGAATGTTTCCTTCCTGCCTTCCTTACAGGATTAGCCCTGTAAAGTGGGAAAAAACAAAAGGAGATTTCTTCCGACAACCAATTCTCTGAACTGCTTAAAAAGTTAACAACCAGTTCTCCCAAATAGGTGCGAACTGGCTGAATCCCACCACTGGCTGCGGCCCGGGGAGTTAGGAACTACATAAGTTTAAATTTGACTCCATCAGTGATATTACTTTGTATCTGAAGTCAAAGTGTTCAGGGTTTTTCTTAATTTTTTTTAGAAAATAGGGGGTCTATATATAAATGTGCGGGTGTTTTACAATTTTAATCAGCCTACCTTTTCTTTTCAGGATCTTTTTCCTTAGCTTGGCATTTTTTGGCATTCACATATGTTTCCTGTGAGAAGAACACCAACTAAAACAACTAATGTAAAATTTTCCTGTTGTTGTTACTTCCTAAATTACAAACTATTTTAATACAAATTATTATTATATTTATACTTTGCTATTGTATTTAAAGTAGCTCAGTTCCTTCTTTGCACAATTTAGTCTCCAAGGGAATTTTTTTGTACATGACCTTTGGATTATTCTACTCAGTTTATTAAATGATGTGATTGTAGGGAACCACTGGAGGCCCTATAATAACATATTACTTTTTGAAATATGTATCTTAAACCAAATTGATAGACAAGGACTTTATGTAATTTTCTCAAAGATATTTCCAATCTCAGAAGATCAGTCTTCTCGTTTTCAAAATTATCCTGTAACACAAGTATTTTGAAGAGGTGAAAGTTTCAATCAGTGATTTTTCTATCTCCAAGTTGAGATGAGGTAGAATGTTTGCTTATTTGCTTTATTAAACCAATTGATATAGCCACCTCTCATACAAACAAGTGACTATGCTGTGTTCAACATAGCTAAAACAGTTAAGAAACACATTAAAAACTATAAAACTAAGCTAAAACTCTTTTGTTATATAACCAGAGTAATGTTGAAAATGAGAAAAGTGACCTTCTGAGATTGGAAAGATAGGTAGGTAGGTAGGTAGGTAGGTAGGTAGGTAGGTAGGTAGATAGAATAATAAGCATTTTTGTTATAAATATATTTAAATAGGGTATTAACACAAAGGAAACTACTTGTAAGAGCATTATCTACACATTCCAAGGAGTTACAGTAATACTATGGGAACATAGAAAATAAGGAGCTATGATTTTTTCCTAGAGCAGTGATGGTGAACCTTTTAGCCAAGTGCCCAAACACGCTTGAACACGTGTGTGTGCAGACATGTGTGCATGTGCAGCAGAGACCCGAAGACCAGCTGGCTGGCAGGAGGTGGGGCATCCCAACACTGGCAGCGTGGCAAGAGGTAAGACCTTTTTCTTTTGTAGGCTTCTGTTTCATCGTTTGCAGGGAAACAGAAGCTCACGAAAGAAACGCCGTGGAGATCTGACCTGGGGCAATGGCATGTGTGCGAGCAGAGGGGGCCCTGTGTGCCACCTCAGGCACGTGTGCCATAGTTTCATCATCACGGTCCTAGAGGCTTCTTAAAACCAGTCCAAATATGCGTGAAAATGGAAATATTCTAATTACTAAAGTACATGACAATGTATTATTGACATGGATTATAATATTAAACATGATGCACATCCATACATCACCCCAAGTCTCAACCAGCGTGCTACAGAATCTGTGTTTATATATATTTGGATAGATTGAATTAAACAAAGCATTAATTGAAAACAGTGAATCTGAAATTCTACTAGGTTTCATCCAAAAATGCTAATCTGGTTTGCAGAGCAAGATAATGTTGAACCACCACAACAAAAAGCAACGATTCCTCTCCTCAAAGCAAATGCAACTCTCTAAAGAATGAGCTGTTACTGCAGTACTAATAATACTTTTAACTCCCACCAAGATTTTTCAGTGTTTTAATTAACAGCACATTACTCAACAAATAATTCCATATGTATGTTCTGTAAACAAACCTCAGGCTTTCATACAGATCTGACCTGAAATGCACCATACTGTATTGCATCTTCATACTGTAGTTAAGTACAAAGAGGCGTATTTATATGCAACCTCTCACACAACAAGGCCAAAGTTTCTGAGTGGTATATTAAAAGTGTATTTCACTGCATCTATGCTAGTAAGAATGGAGCAGAGATTTTCTATATTTTTTTACTAAGAGATTTTAATAGCTTTTAAAAGCTATTTGCAAATATCATCACATAACTGACAGTTCAACAAAAGTGCTAAATAGTAACTCCTATTGGAAAATTTTAAAAAACATAATTTAAATTATTTTAGTATTATAGTCATGTGGCAGACTCATTAGGTTCAAAGCTGTTTATAAGACCTTGGAACACTGAAGACGCTGTTTCACAGGTTACTGCACTCAGCAAAGACTCTAAAAAGATTATGGTGTACACAAACAAACATAGATTCTATATTAAGAAAATCAATCGGCAACTTATTTCAGTACATGCCACTTTTTAAAAGAATTTAGAAAAATGTCACATTTTAATGAAATTCTAAACAAAGGACTTCAACTGATTTTCAGTGATTTATAAGGTTAATTCTGAGAATGCATTTGTGAACTGTCCTCATCCACACACCCATGAGAGACTGCCAGACAGCATCCAATGACCCAAAGTAATTTTCTGTATTTTTGGCTGTAGAACTTTAGTCTTGAGACTTATTTACTCTCCTGTTTTCCTTGTAGATCAGAAACAGAAGTGAAATAACTAATATGGTCGAAATCCAAAACTTATTTTCTATGTTCCCGTAATGTTTAGTAAGGGAAATGGGAGCATTCTTTGTTTTGATTGGTAACTATATATTCCTCCTTCACTTTATTGGTTATTGCCAAAAAACCTAGTGAAATAGAGGTAGAGAAAAGAGATATGAAAATATTATGCTTTGCTAATTTTTTCCATAACAAAGATTTTGCCATATAATGCACAGGTACGGTATATGTGGTACCTTGCTCAATAGTGGTGACTGTGAGAGGGATCTTGGAGTCCTAGTGGACA
>JANHZT010008480.1:24569-40598 GCA_032468215.1 Stegonotus admiraltiensis | reverse complement strand
TCACCCCATTCCTAAGAGGTCTGTAAGGGGCGTGCATAAGAGCACCAGCATGCCTACCATCCCTGTCCTAATGTTTCTTATATTTGTATCTATCCAACCCTTGCTTATACTTATTACCAATACGTTCCTGACAAAAAAATATGCTAAGTGTTTTCACTGATGGAGCTCTTTGGGATACTTTATACTGTTACAAATCCACAGATGCCAATTGTAGGTGGTCTGCACTTTTCTTAACTTCCACAGACTTGAAGTACTAAGCAAAAGGAGCCCAAATCATTACATGAGTTTCTGCAGCAAAATAATTCCTCTCACCCTCACCAAAAAAGAAGATAGAAAAGAAAATCTCAAAACCCAGCAGGGCACAGGGAGCATACAAAGCTCTCTTATAGAGAATTCCACTTAGTTTCCTCCTCCCATTGTTTACAACATTCAAAATACTGATTTTTTCTTCTTTCTTGAGTGGTTTCTTTCTGTATAATGGGGTCATGCACCCCTCCATCTGATGCTCTTGTGCATTGTACATTTTGCACACCGGGTTGCAATGGGCCTATAATTTGGCACTTTGCACGTAGACTCTTCAGGCAGGTGGGGAAAAGGTAATGAAACATTTATCTTCTTTTTTTCTTTTTTGCTGGTTCATTTTATCTGGGCTGCTCCAAAGAAGTTGTAAAATTGTCAAATTAATGTTCTCCTCACAGAACATGAAGTTCTGGAGTCAAAAGAAAGAATGAACTCCCTCCAGTAGAATTACTTTTCATTTCAGATTTATTTTATTTGCATTTCGAGGCGACTCTGAGCAGCTACTTTGAAATGCTTCCAAACTCCTCCAGTATCCTCCTGTGGAAACTCCCTGATTTATTTGAAAGTCCAACCACAAGTGAAGGTGGATAGATATTTGGTGATCTCTGCCACTTCCTGTTTCCTTCCTTCCATTGGAGGCAACAAGAAGGAAATTCTTTAACTGAACTAATTTCTTTCTCAGGTGAAAGAGGATTCTTAATCCTGTGGACATGGAATCCCATCTCCAGCAAATCTCCTTTCAGAACTTCCTGAGATTAGAAGCTCCTCAAAGAGCTAAATGGGAAATTATATTCCTCCCTCTGCAATGCGTTTATCTCCAGATCCAAACGTGGCAATAATGATAAAAATGGTTTGGAAGAAATCCCTTGTGGATAAGAATCTTACTGTGGAAAGCAGATACAATTTCAGATTTCCTCTCCTACCAGCCCATTCTCACCATTTTCGTTTTACTTCTGCACAGGGATTTCATCATGATGGAGGACATCATCACAAGACTGTTATATTGTACAGTCTCTTTCTTCATTAATTAGTGTCACTGGAAAGGAATGGTCTGGCAACACCAATTTGATCACATGTATTCCAAACGCTGCCCTTGTTCTCATTCCTAAACCATAATTTACTCAGCCTCTTCCTGCTATTTTACAATGCTGTGTTCTATTTCTATCTTAGGCAATCCATAACATAGTTACCAGGTCCTTCTGTCACCAGAGCAAAGGCTGTGTTTCTCTGTGGTTTTGTTAGGATTCTTTCACCTATATCCTTTTACTTTAAAACTATATGGTCATCAAACTTAGCTTGTCTCACAGTTCTACTGTAACTTTGTTTTATTTTTATAACAAGTAGTATGGTGCCCATCCCTTTCATGTAGGAGGAACCCTTTAAGGCACTTCCGGATTAAAAGGATTAGCTGGGGACATCACGGTTGCCCGGGGGATGCCTGTGGAGGCTCCTTTCATATCTCCATCAAGATTACATGGTTAGGATGCTAAGTTGGAGGTTAGCATTCGAGACCTAAGTGCTGCTATGTGGTAGGTGAGCTCCTGTCATTTGCTGCAGGTAATATAATAGAACTTACTCCTGTGAATAAAAAAAATGTGGATAAAAATGTAGATTTTTTAAAAAAAAAATCCATTTCTTTCAAAAACCACTGCAGATTGCTAAATTTGTCCTCAAATTTGAACATCCCCACCTGTTCAAATCCTGAAGATAGTACTGAGTTTTAAAAAGTTTTATTTAATATTATTTTGAATTTTCTTATGTAATAGACATAACAGTATCTATTACTGGGATATTGAAAAAGTTCATCTCAAAACGTTTTCTGTGGTTCTTTCCATGTTTTCCACACACAGGTCTTTATCTTCCATCTGTGGCAGGAAATCTGAACCAATCACCTGAAAAACTACTACTCATAGATGCCTTCATTTTTTTTTCTTTCCTAACATTTTTTGGCAAGTGCAGGATCCACAATTTTTTTTTTTTGATCAGCCAAGTGATCCATTGATTGTGACAGAAATTTGCCTAAGTCATGGGCTGAAGAGAATGTCTGGCCCAAAGTCACCCAGCCAGCTTTCATGCCCAAGGCAGGACTAGAATTTACAGACTTCTGACTGTCTTTCATAGCTACCTTCATTATTGGTCATTTAAGGAAATTACACTCCTATGGGTCTTTTTTCCTGATGAGTCAATTTGCAGCATAAGCTTGCAGAGTATCATTCTTTCTCATTTTCCCATTTCCTGCTAGCCATTATAATTTACCACAGTCACCTAGACATCATACTTATGCTGCCATAAATAGATGAGGTGAAGCCATTAGTAGATTTAGATCAACATAAACAGTCTATTTTGCAGCAATTTTCAGAGCACGTCAACAAGTTATATTTTATTTTAAACGTCATTAGGTTATAATAATAAAACTGTGATTTTTAAAGACTACATAATCTTTCAATAGAAAATATTCCACTATTATTATTGAGATAATTTACAATCGCTTGTAATAAACAGAACACCAAGTCTTGAAACATACACATGGCCTTTATGGATATATTCAAAGTAGGACTAAAATAGATACTTCTAGCTGAAGTCACCAGATATAAACTCAAATTTTTGTCTTGAGACTTGAAGCTGAACAACATAGTGCTCTAATGAGTATACCAAGAAATTGTGCAGCCTTCAATGTGGAATTAAATAATTTCTCACAATTCTGGCATCTTCAACATAATCTTCAACATTAATACTATGGTTTTATGGGTAGAAGAATAATATATTATACTGTGGAGTCTTTGATGCTCTCTTAGCTTGGTTGTTTGCTGGCAGATATTTCATTACCCAACTAGGTAACATCATCAGTATTCATGAGTGTGGAGTTTGCTCCCTCTTTATACACAGTAGCTTGTTAGTGGGGTGTAGTTTTCTCCTTGGTAGTATCTTGTTTGCTTCCTGCTTGATTGTTTGTCTGCTGTTAATCCCTGTTTATCTGGGTGTTGGCTGCTGGAGAAGATTGGTCAGGTCTTTTTGCTTCTTTCTTAACTTTTTTATTCTCTCTTTTGAATGGTGTGTAAATGTGGTTTATTTCTATGTGTTCACTGATGGCTGATTTGTCTGATTACTAAGCTTCCAGGAGCTCCCTAGCATTTTGGGATTTAGTTTGGCTTTCTGTTGTTTTTTTTTCTTCTTGGGCTACCAGGTCTTTTGGATCCCTTAAGATGTTATGGAGGGCTTTGGCTGGTTTCAAAGCTTTGGTGATGTTGTGTGGTTTTACTACTGTAGTCTGTTGGTTGTTTCTGAGTTGTTTCTGATGTATGGCTCTTTTGCATAGTTTATGTTGGTTGACTATAGTGAGTTGAGTGATTGGACACTTTTTGATTGCATGTCTGTTTGTTGCATGGCTATCCATTTTGTTGGAAGATGTTGTATAGGTAGTCTGTTTCCCCTTTTCTGATGTGTGTGTGGTGTTGCAATGCATTTGTGGTCATCTCAATAATGTTCTTAAACAGCTCTTCTTGTGGAAGGTTGAATACTCTTGTGGGAGGTTGGAGATATTTTCTTCTATATATTTTACCTCTGTTGAGGGAAAGGGCATGGATAGGCCATTCATCTCTGTTCTTCAACAAAAGAGAATTATGGGAGTTTTCAGAAGAAACTTCTTGGAGAGCTGAGATTCCAAGACACTTATTATTTACTGCTTCATCCAGAAGACTGTCCTGACTTGAAATTCTTTCCCTTCCTCCTACCCCAAATCCCATCCTGAACTTTTTATTTATTAATGGGAAAAAAGACTATGACAGTTATGAAGAAGAAGAATAAAAAAGGAGAAGGAGTTTGGGTTCTCCAACCAATTCAAATCAAAACACACATTTGGAACATTGAGGTGATTGTTATAGGAGTTCTAACAAACTCATGATTTGCCCATTCAAACAATATCAGCTATTTCAGGTTAACATTTGTTAATGCCATTTTTTTTTAAAAAAAGGCCCACTGATTTACCAGAAGGTCAACTAGTGAGATTATTCCCATTATAACTTCTAATACCTGAAGATATGACCTTAGCATGTGTTATTTTTTTTTCCTAAATAACTTTAGACACTTCTATATAAAATTATAGCCATCTGTCATTTGCATTTTTTAGTAATTTTTTTGAGGTCCATGTAAATTCCAATAGCTTTCTTTGAAATGAAGTTGCTGCTGCAGCTGCCATCTTGCTTTATATTGTGACAGATTCTTATCTGGTTAAAAATACACAACATTAAAATAATGTATAATATATAACGTAAATGGAGCCTGGTAGTCAAACAGAAATTGTCCGTACATGGGGCCCTAACTAAGTTTCATTTAAAATCACACTCTCAAACGGTTTTTAAAAGTGAGAGATCTATTATAAAGATTGGCCTTGGGAGTTTGGAGACTGTGAGACAACATGCAATAACACTTTAGCTACTCACTTGCTTCGCTGATTCTGCCACCCGAATGCCACCACGCAAGCAGGAAGTCTACAAGTTTTGTATTTGACAGTTTTGCTACTAGCATCATTTAAAGAGGCTTTCTTAGCTGACAAGGCAACAAAGCAGTAAGATGAGTCAGTTTCAAACGAATTGAAACCTAAAGCAGGAAATACATTCTGTCTTGATGCTTTCTGTAAGGAACTTGCAACTATATTAGGAGCAGAGCAATGTGTGTCAGGAAAAAAAATCAAAATGTGTTTTCAGATCTGTGAAAATCACGTGAGATAAAAACTGCAGCTATTTGCTGCAAAAGCAGCTCAAAAATGTTAGTTCCAAATTATCCAACTACAACTGGATTATCCCACTGTGAATCAATTGCTGAGTTCTATTTTTTTTTATCATTATGCTAACAAGAATGTATTGGTCTTCTGTACTTGGAACTGAATAGTATAAACTTCCATTATTTTGAGAGCTAAAATTCAGAATTTGATCAATTCCAGTGAAAAGTTTTTCCAAATGCGATTTGGAGATCTGCTGCTGGTCAAAAGAAATACTTAATAAATAAACTGATCAATAGTCCTGATTCAGTATGTTTCAGTCCAAGACAATAACCAGAGGACATAATTAAATTGTTGTGGATGCTAGAGCAAAAAGCATATTTATGACTGGAAATAAATTGGACAACTTCCAGCCTGATACACCCTGGGTGGATTTAAAGCAGTGGTACCTGGCTTCAACTCCCAGGGCTACCCCAAAGCATCCCCCAAAGCCTTAAGTGTAATCCTCCAGGCACCTAGCAAAGTTTTTAGCCAAGCTGTGTTTTTCAATGTGATGGAAGACAAAAATTATTACATGCATGAAACCAATCAGATTGATTATATTTAATCTTAAGTAAGTTTCAGTCACAATCAGCTGTAGAGGCAGAGGATTAAAAAACAAAAAACAAAATAGTGATTGTGACCACACAATTGTAACCCAATCCCTAACTATTCCACTTTGAACACCTTTGGTTAAAAGGAAAGGCAATCAGTGGTGGTTTTTTATGCCATTACTTTTTTAAAGATCAGCTATTGATCTGTCATTCAAAGGTCAGGAATGGTTCAGAACAGAACATAACATAACATAACATAACAGAACAGAACAGAACAGAACAGAACAGAACAGAACAGAACAGAACAGAACAGAACAGGAGTTGGGAAGGATCTTGAAGGTCTTTTAGTCCAGCCCCCTGTTCAGGCAGGAAACCCTTTACCATTTCAGACAAATGTTTGTCCAATCTCTTCTTAAAAACCTCCAGTGTTGGAAATTCTTGGCTGAGGAAAAGAGCACCATGTTTGAAGGCATAGTTCTGTGTGGCTTCCATCCTCCATGTATTTCTAGTAGTTAGTCTAGTAACTGTCGCTAGCTTTTTTAGGACATGATTGGGCAGCTTTCCAACAGCAATTGGGAGGATGGATATTTCTGGCCCCAAAACAAAGTGAGTAGACCTAATTGTCCAAGCTCCTCTCTTACACACTTTTATAGTTCTAAGTAGCATCTCTCTGTTCTTTCTGTTTTACAAATGTTATCTAGTTCCATAGGAATCCTGCTTCCCAGTTTGGCTACAGAAGGATGCACCATAACATTCTGTCACCATAATATTCTGAAAAACTAATGTAAATCTTATTTTAGATTTAAATGTGTGAGAAATTGTGTTGCTGATGGGTTTTGATGAAAAAAAGCTGTGCACAGTCTTCAAATGGAGTCTTTAGCCATGGGCAGCAGTGCATTTGGAGTGATATTTTTAAGTTGCTAAAGGTAAGACACCAGAGCTGTCCAAAGGA
This sequence comes from Stegonotus admiraltiensis, assembly GCA_032468215.1. NCBI lineage: Eukaryota > Metazoa > Chordata > Lepidosauria > Squamata > Colubridae > Stegonotus > Stegonotus admiraltiensis. Next base: position 34,036 of record JANHZT010008480.1, on the reverse strand, counting down.
CTTGAGACTTTTGTCAAAATGTCCAGAGCAAGTTTCTCCCCCTTTTGTTTGCTTAAGTGAACTCATAACACACATTTAAAAATGTAGATTTTGTGTTATGATGGCGTGACATTGCTGTCATCACTTTGTTACACACACAACCTCACATGAAAACACCTGTATAAGCCATGCTACTTGCAAGACTTATATAGCTGCTCCCAGGTGTTTGCAGATTGCAGAGACATGTGCATAAACAGCTGCTTCAAAAACAGAAATTTCACATGTGCTTCCATGTGTTGGGAAAATACTCTTTCAGCCATATTAAATTGAAGGCTGTTTTATTCAAGTTGGTTTACATTTATTAGCTATATTAATCAATTTCCTATTAGTTTAACTTTCTTGTTTCTATACAAATACCTTTTGGGCAAAACTATTGGATTTAAAAGATTAAAATCTTTGAATTTATTCTTAGGAGAGAAAGGAGCTAGTTTTGCAGAATTCCTGCATACAGCAACTATCTTCCATAATTATATCGTCAAATATATTTTCTTACTGCAGCTTCCTCAGTAGTGTGTCCTGTGTATTTTCTCTTGCTTTTGCTCAATATTTGGCAAGTCCTTCCATAGAGCTTTTTTAAATGATTCAGTCACAAGAAATTCCGCTTGTTTTCCATTGTGTGCAGTAACAAAGGATATATAAAGGAAGTAACCCCTCCTCCAGCATAGATCTTAAGTTAGGAAAAGCAAATACAAATCTGAGCATACATTGCAAGAATCAGATAACAGACTGTTATTTTCTTAATGATTCACCTAGTCACTGAATGAGAAAGGGTGCCATACAGTTTCTTTTGTGAATAACTAAACACAGAGAAGATTTAAAATGATCTGTGTAGACACTAATACTTGTGGGGTTGTGTTAGAAGTAAAAATTATCAGAGAACTTCTGCTGTGTCCAAAGGAGTTAAGGCAAAGCAAGCCTTGAAATCAAACAAAACTGTCCAATAAATAGTATGGAAAACTGGTTTGTTTGGAGACACACAATAAAGGTTTTGCTTAATCAAGCTAAGTAACCGTCTAATTTAACATTTTATTTCATGAAGTAGACAAACAGGTGCTTCTGGGAAGCTCAAAGCAAACTTGCTTAATAATTTTGCAAATAGACTCACCAAAACTGAATGAGTTAAGCAATACAACCAACACAGTATATTGTAAAATCTCATTGCTATAGATTAGCGTTTTTCAAAATTGTCAATTTTAAGATGTGTGGTCTTCAGTTCCCCAGCATGCTGCCTGGGGAATTCTGGGAATTGAAATAGCCAAGGTTGGATACCCTTGATCTTGGCTGTCCTCAGCATGGCTGGCAGAGGGTTGTAGCCAAAAACAGACCTCGGGAGCCCATTTTCACTGGCAAAGTGTTGGGCCGCCACAGGCGCCTCCGACACAAGTGACATTGAGCTGGCCATGTCCCCTGGCCATGCCCTCCCCAGGTCAAGCAAAATCCTGATGTGTCCCTCAATGAAATTGAGTTTGACACCCCTGATCTATGAGCTGAGTAGTGGAGAGGCAAACACTCTCCACTACTATTAACCTTAACCTCCCCTGTAACACCTGAAGACAAAATCATTTCATTCCATGAAAACAGCCATCTTAATCAGGATCATTAAGAATTTTGTCTCTAGTTACTTAGTAACTTAGATTTAGTCTCTAGCTATTTCTAAAAAATTAACTGTAACACACTTTATGTTATTTTGTTTTTAATTTTATTACTAGATTTACCAGATAAGAAGATAATTTCTCCCAGTCCTGCCCCAACAATTATACATGAATATGTTAATAATAAAATGCTGCTGAAAACAAAACAAAAGAATTGCAAAACGGCTGCAGACCTTCTGGTTGCAAAGAATGGATGCCTTGGAAAATTAGTTACCACTTCAAAGGGCCTGTTGCCCAATGAATTTAACCCTTTTTGTAACACTAAAACCAGACTTCTTTTTTTTTCATTTCTCTGCTCAGTTACCACTTCCTGTGACTTCATCTTCTGTCCAATTTTAATATCATACATTTTTCCTTCCCTTCCTTCCCTTCCTTTTCTAGTGAACTCGCCTATTCTTCTTATCCCATTTTCATTCTGTTTATTTCCTTCATTTCTCTTTTTGAAGTTTTTACTAGAAAGAGGAAAGGGAATGTGTGTGTATACCCACATCTTTTTGTGTCTGAGAATATGTCTGCAGAGACAGAATGATTGAAATATATAGATCGTATCATATTTTTAAGTAGGGTACCTTATTTTGTAAGTAATTAATTTTAAGCAAGGATTCAATTATTTAATTCAATTACTTTTTTTAGTTGACCCTGCCCTGTTTTGGAATGCTATTTCTAGGAAGAAGTATGTATGCGTGCATACAAAAATACTATATAAATGGGTCAAATAAAACTTGAATTGGTTAATGGAAGAATCTCCAAAATCTGCAAATGGCAACCATAGGTTGACAAAGTTGGGCATTCCCCAGGACGCTTGTCTGTGTTCTTATTTTCTTTTGCTATTTATTCTTGCTCTTAAGGAATGGGTGGTCTAACAGAAAGTGGTTTCAGCCTCTCTGGATTTCTGAGGAAGCCTGAATTAACTTAAATCAGCTCTACTCATTCTTTTTGGAGGCCAATGGACATTTCTGACATTTTGCTAACATGTTGTAGGAATTCAAAGAAAGAGGCTGACCTAGGAGGGGCAGCATATTCACAGAGGGTGAATACACAAATAATGCAACCAGTCATAAGACAACAATTTGCCTCATGGCAAAATTGTGAGGTTGCTCGCTGCTGCCCTCATGAGCCTCTAAGATGCTCACTGCCAATAGTGTATTGATTCCCTTTTTGGGAGGGTGGGAAAGGAGGCAGGCCCAATTACAAATAAATTGTTCCCACTTTTTATACTTAGAGAAAGTCTATGGAGCCTAGGTGAAATCTAAGGGCATTCGTGGATATGGAAATATTTCAGACATGAGCTTTTTGTTTTAAAACATGCCAACTTTCTTTTAGGTACTTAAAATTGAAATAATAAATTTTAAAAAGTAGAAGGGAGTTTGAAGAGTGCCAAAGGAAGTATTTCTAGGCACATTAATATTAATCAAGGGTTGTCTGTAAGGCAGAGATAAAAGAATTCAAGATGGTGGAGCTTCAGTTGCAATCTTCATTGCTATCCTGACTTGTTTACTGCCGCCCCATGGTCATTGCTGGTATTAAAAGTGTCATATTATAGACCTGAAAAGAAGGCACAGGATTGGGTTGTATAATTCGATGTTTGCCTAATTTGTAAAGCAGTTCATATGGGATAATGTTATTTGTTTAGATCCAGGTCCAAGGCATATTATACTAGAAGATGAAAAGAGAATTATTTGCACTACAGTTCTCATTGTCCACCAGCACAGGGACAGTCTGGTGTAATTTACATCATTGTGACTGCAAAGCAGCCAGGATCACTTTGATCAGCTCTACAGTTTTACAGTATTTTGGGTCCATTCTTTGGAATTCTGGAATTTGTAATCCTAGCTCAGACAAATAAGGATTGTCTGAGCTAGGATTAAATGAAAGTACAAATATCTGCTCATCTATAGATGCACACAAAGGGGAAGCTAACAAAAAGCAACTGTGGTCTGGTTTTTGTAACATCTGGCTCAGTGGTGGGTTTCAAATTTTTTTACTACCGGTTCTGTGGGTGTGGCATGGTGGATGTGGCATGACTTGGTGGGTGTGGCTTGGTGGGCATGGCAGGGGAAGGATACTGTAAAATCTCCATTCCATCCCCACTCCAGGGGAAGGGTACTGCAAAATCCCCATTTCCTCCCGATCAGCTAGGACTTGGGAGGCAGAGAATAGATGGGGGCGGGGCCAGTCAGAATTTTTACTACTGGTTCTCTGAACTATTCAAAATTTCTGCTACCGGTTCTCCAGAACTGGTCAGAACCTGCTGAAACCCACCTCTGATCTGGCTTGATGAACATCTTGTATACTTTTGGTAGCATTTAGGTTGGTTCTAATAAAAGTGTAACTCAGCAATGGATTATGAGGAAGGATATGCATATCAGACAATAGCCTATGTTTGAACTGGCAGTTACTCACACATACGCAGCTTTGCAATGTTATCTGTAAAGTACATTATGACTAATTTATCTTGTAAGCAGTTTCATCATGACCTCTGCAGTACAGGAATGTTTGGCTTGCCTTCAGCTTCAAATCATACTGCATAATTTATAGATTACATAATCACACCAGAGAAGGTTAGATGAAAAAGAAATACACACTTCCTCTGTTGGTAACTCTTAGTACTGGAAATTACCAGTGTAATTTCCAGAGCAGTGTATCTGAATCTAGAGTCTATTTGAAGTGAGGGGAAAGGAATTCTGACTTTTTTTAAAGTAGGGGGAAAATAACACACACACCCAGGCACTTGGATAATGAATGTTTATCAAGAGGTCACCTAGCACACGTGAACACCAAAATGCTTATTATGTCAGTCAGAAGTAATGGCCTGCCAACACAATTTTATATAGACACAACCACATCCTGTTAGGAATCTATGATAGCAGGAGAGTGGTAAAATTAGCTGCTTTCAAATATTCAGTTAACATATGCAATGTGATTTCTTCCAGGGTGTATTCAGCTGAATATTTGACAGACACGCATGTTTTCAGCAGTTCTCAGGATGCTACATGTCATCAGCTTATCAAATGGCTGTATGCACGTTGTGGTTAGTTACCAGGTAATGAACAAACATCAGTGCCAACTCGACATATCTTGCTGCCTTAGATAAATTAAGAACTTCATCTTTCTCCACTCTTTCTGCTTTATTTAAAGCATAGATAGTAACAATAACATAATAGAGTTGCAAACAAAACATAACACACTAATTATCAGTTTCATATTTCAGCATTACACAAATAATGTGTGTACAAACCATATGATGGAATTAACAACTAAGTACGAAAGAAAAGGTGGAAAATGTGAGCCGTTGGCAAACAAAAATAAAAAACCTATGTTGCTTGCAAAAGTACTTCCTTGCCCTTCTGTTTTAATCTAATGTTTTTTCAACTGAGAAATCAAGGAGAGGGTTGTCAAATAACAAGAAAACACTTTCTGGTTTTTTAAAAAAGACATTTTCTTTTACTGTATGTCAGTTTTATTATCAGAAAGTTATTGTTGCCATGTTGCTAATAATGGCTGAGCAACACATGCTCTGTCTATCATGCTTCCCATTTTGTTGGTGTTAATATCAGCAAAGAAACAGTGACCTGAAACAGGACTGTGAGTGCAAAGAAGGGAAATGAAATTTTATCTTCCTAAGTCTTTTTTATTCTTTCTCCATGGCTAAAAGGAACCAGTGCAGGATTGTAGAAAAGGAAAAAGAGAAATTTATTCTCAATAATCCATCTGAAAATGATGTATGCAAGTGCACAAAAGTTGCAGAATATGTATTTTATAGTTACTGAATTTTGTATATAGCTTACAAAAAATTCTGCAGTTGATGAGTCCCTTGATTAAAAGATATGCTCAAACATGTGAAGTTCAAAACAATAAATTATTCTATACACTGTAGTTTTTTTTCTTTCTTATGTTATGGTCAACCAATTTAACTTTTTAAAGCGTCTTTTAAACTGTATAACTCTATGGTTTGATCACTTAACCCAGGGGTGTCAGACTCGATTTCATTGAGGGCCGCATTAGGGTTGTGTTTGACCTTGGAGGGCCAAGGAGGGCATAGCCAGGGTGTGTGGCCAGTTTGACGTCACTCGTGTCGGGGGCGCCTGTGGTGGCCTGAGCACTCTGCCAGACAAAACGGGCTCCTGAGCTCCATTTTTGGCTGCAATGGCTTTCTGCAACCCTCTGCCAGCAAAAATGGAGCTTGGGAGGGCCTCCCGCAGGCAGAGGCACTGCAGGCTGGTCCTTTGCTGTTTCCAGGGCAACCCTGTGGGCCAGATCTAAGCACCCTGTGGGGCGGATCTGGCCCCCAGGCCTTGAGTTTGACACCCCTGACTTAACCTCTAAGTGGCAGCAAGGAGTTACATAGGTTTGGATCTCTTGATAGCCATCTTGTGGCTATCTGTATTTGTGCAGCAACATCAATCACTAAACAAATGCTGCTGAAGAACTGGAGTTTGAGAACTGGGGTTTAGTTGTGAGGATCAGTGTCAGAGTTGACACATAATGTGAGGAAATGAAGTGAGAAGCTAGGGCTTCACTGAGAAGCTAGTGGGCACTTGGAAGGGAATTCCTTACCAAGGAATAGGCTACTGAAATAGAAATAGTCCTTTCAATTACATTTTCAATTGCATGGGCTGGTCAACTTCAAGGCTTCACACTCAATCAACTCATTGAAAAAAGACAAATAGGAGTGACTGCAGAAGTCAGAATTCCAGTTTGCCTAGCAGCTAAAACAGGGCTGAAAAATAGGCAGGGACCAGGCTAAACAGGGTACCTCCACAGGAAACCAGCAGAATCAGTTGGAGCCCCAAAATTGGTGGCATGAAGTACATCATTTCATTTATACATCAATGCACTTTATATTGCCATCATTTAGCAGCTTCAGGCTGAATGTTACAGAAAAATTGCTGTCAGATTATTGCATCTTACATTGTCCTCAGGCTGTCTCACCTACAAAAAAACACTGAGATAGGTAGAACGTGCAGATATGCGCTCAGGAAATGGTTAGTGAGTTGTCCTTACCATAGCACAAGGAGACTCTATTACCATGTGGGTTAGTTTAGTTATCTAAAATGTGCAACATTATAGCCTTGTTAAAATCATCATTAGGTAATTATCACTACTGGTACTTCCTGCATCTCACTTTCCTCTGGCTACTAGATCTGGGCTACAAAATATGAATGAAAACTGTAAAAATACTGTATTCAATAAAACTGATCACCCAGACCTTTTCAGATTAGATCTAGTTCCTCTCTCTCTCTCTCTCTCCCTCCCTCCCTCCCTCCCTCCCTCTCACACACAAATATTATGACTACGTTTATGGCATCATTATAAACCTAACTGTGGTAGAAAAAAAAATCATATATCAGAAGCACCAGGTTGCATTTTGCAAAATCTTCTACAATAAGAAACAAATTCAATTTTAATTTACTGCAAAATTCTTCATTGTTTCTCATGCATTTCACCTACAAGTTTATCCCTCTGAAAGTCCATAAATTTATGTCTGAGAAGAGGTATAATTACAGTCTTTCAGCTGAAAATATTTTATGAAGCACTAAATAACTTTTATGAGTAGGTATTTATTGTATGTAATAGGAAACATTTCATCACATCTAGTCTAAACCCTTCCTTCTTGAGATTCCTCAGTATGAAATGAAATCAAAGCCATAAACCAGGCATCATTTTAGAAAATGAGCAGTCAGTAATATTTTAATTGGAAAATTCCTAGTGTCATATCAAACATTTTTTCCTAATGATCCTAGTATTAAGTATTCTGACTTGTAGCCACTGGGGGTTGCCAAGAATTAAAGTTATGCATTCACAGTTATATGTCACTATTGAGCTCTGCATGGTTCCCACTTATCTAAAGGAAAAGTGACTTTTCTGGAAAGTGGCACTCAGGAAGTCCAGAATTTGGAAAATATATCTGTCAGTCCTTCAACATAGACCTGACTAGGAAACTATACCAGTAGTAATTAATGTTAATACTACCTTTATCATATGGTTATGGTTACAGTAGCAGAACCTTGCAAGCCTGTATGTGCTCCCCACACCCCTTCCTTTAACTTTTTGAGATATAGGGCAGGTTTTGTCTGAGACGCTTGTTTGGATTATAGTTTTGCCCAGATTCAGATTTCTTTTAACTGACTGTTGTCTTGGTTGTAGCTGTTCCTCCTGTTCCTCAGGATTATTTTTCCTCTCCATTCCAATATTTTAGGATATGAATGCCATGATGGCACAGCTAGAGAAAAGACATTCCATTACCGGAAGTAAAAAACAGAGGAGATTTTTACACATTGCAACTCCTGGAAGCATGCTCTTTATAATTTCAGTTTGCCTTTGATTCCCCCCTCCCCCCCCCAACAAGTGTATGCAGAAGCTTTAAAATAAAGCTTCTCAATATTTCTGCTTTCTTCTGAATGCCTTTTGAGCATCTAGGGCCCAGAGGCATTCTTGCTTTGATTTATACTTTTACTATAGTCTTAGACCAGCATAATTCTTGCTTTGCTTTCCATTTAATTTTTAAAATCAAATATTCTTTTAAAGTACATTATTGCTCTTGGTCTGAGGGATTGGAGGATAAGAAGTTAGATATGGAGGTATTGCAAAATGTGGGGGATGTGGTGGGAGAGAGATGAAGAAGGAGATAATTTTTAAAGGGAAGGATGGGAGAAATAATTCAGAAAAAAGAACATTGAAGCTGTTCATATTGTTTATATCATGAGACAAGATAACACTGAATTCTGCAAGAAATAAGCTTCAAAAATGTCTTGGATGTGAGAAAACATTGATTACACAGAGAAACTAGATAGAGACACCCTAAAAATACAAGTAACGAGAAAGCAATGTCGAATTATTTCACTAAATGCTTAAGGTCTGGGAGATCCTATCAAGAGAAAAATAATTGTTAATTATAATAAATCAATTAAGCCATATGTTACAAGAAATATGTACAATAAATATAGCAGGGAAATTTGACCCTAAAATATTAATTCTAATATTAATTCATCTATATATTGCAGGAATCCAGAGTCCTTTATAGGCTTTGACCAGCAGTTTGAATTGCACTGGAAGTCAAATGGCAACCAGTGCAGTTCATGAAACAGTTGTTACTTGTTATACTGAACCATGCCAATCACTGCCAGTGCCACTGGATCAGAGGTGGGATTCACTTACCTTCCCTACCAGTTCGCAAATGGGAGTGTGTGCGTGCGTGCGCTTGCTTCGCTTGCTTGCGCCACCTCTGTGCATGTGCACGGCCTTCTGTGCATGCACATTGGTTCTACATTACATCCAGGTGGTGGGCGGAGCCTCCCACAGTCACTGCTACCGGTTCGCACGATACAGAGAGAACCGGCTGAATCCCACCACTGAACTGGATTCTGAACCAGTTGAAGCTTCCAGGCAGTGTCCAAGGGCAGTTCCATGCAGAGTACATTTATTTTAGCAGTGTTCCGATATCTCATGGGTTGCCACAAAGAAGAGACAGTCAAACTATTCTCCAAAGCACCTGAGGATAGAACAAGAAGTAATGGGTGGAAACTAATCAAGGAGAGAAGCAACTTAGAACTAAGGAGAAACTTCCTGACAGTTAGAACAATTCATCAGTGGAGCAACTTGCCTCCAGAAGTTGCAAATGCTCCAACACTGGAAGTTTTTAAGAAGATTAGATAACCATTTGTCTGAAATGGTGTAGGGTTTCCTGCCTAAGCAGGGGCTGGAAGACCTCCAAGGTCCCTTCCAACTCTGTTATTCTATTCTATTCTATTCTATTCTATTCTATTCTATTCTATT
>JANHZT010008478.1:11288-25530 GCA_032468215.1 Stegonotus admiraltiensis | reverse complement strand
CTATTGCTTAACGCATTGTAAGCCACCCTGAGTCTCCGGAGAAGGGCGGCATATAAATCAAAGCAAAAAAAAAAATGGGCCTGCAGCAGAACATAATAAATTCTACTCCCACCTCAGCGTGAAACGACTGGGTGACCTTGGGCCAGTCACTCCCCCTCATCCCAACCCTTTTCATAGGACTATTGTTGTGGGGAAAATAGGAGGAGGAAGGATATTAGGTATGTTCATTGCCATGAGTTATTTATAAAAAATAATAAAAGGCAGGATTTTTTAAAAAAAATTGGAAGGAGTTATCACAAGATATATTATGCATAAAGTACATGCTATTTCCAAAACTTTTTACTTTAGTTTTTAATACAGTATTTTCTTCCCTAGAAAGCTGTTCGTAACTGTAGGACCAATTGTCTCATTCTTGTGAGAACAGAAATGAGAGAGCTTTTTTATATAAAATAAAGAAGTATCCATTGGTGCATGACAGAAAAAAATTGTTAAGACTCAGGCAGTTAATCTATAACCACTATAGAGGTTAAATGAAGGTATAATGTAATCTAAGCGGAAAGGTTATGTGGCTGTTGAAAACAAAGTGGGCTCTTTTTTAAAAAAAAAAAAGGAAAGGAAAACTGAGTTGCAGAAACTACTTGTATTATTGTTGCAACCAAAGTGACCTCCAAATACTAAAATGGTAATAGGACTGGAATATCAGCTATTTTGAAGACATATGGAAGTGGCTCCAGACTGATAGTCTTTTGTGCTGATAAGAAAAAACTTTTTTTTAATGTTACCAACATAGAGGTTGTTTTTCAGTATCAGACTTCTCCAAGGATATGTAGAAAACATCTTCTGAATTGAAATATAACTATCGTACAGGAAATAAAGAATAACAGCTAGGCACACAGCTTCAACAGCTATTATTTGAATTAGAGAAATAAAGTCACTTGATCTGATGGCAACAGGAGGAAGAAAAAAATAGGGAGAAAAAAAGTATCAGGCAAAGATGGACTCCTGTAAGAATTTATTTTTATATTACAACTTCAACTGAAGCATACAAATTTGTCTGATTCTTAGATATAAGAACTGCTGACTGGCAAGGTTCTATACAAAAAGATACTTAAAATACTTTAACCTGATTTATAGGGAAATTGGAAACCATTATTGTTTAGATTCCTTCAACAGAATAAGACTTGAACTGCTGAACTGCTGGCAATTGCCAATCAGCAAAATTAGCCCGCAATGCTGCATTCTAACCACCGCACCACCACTTACAAGCAAACGTTCAATTAGAATTACAACCACAATTGGGACCAGAATCTCAGTTGTTGAATAAAGTGATCATTGAGACATTACGTGACTGCTTCGCTCAACAACTGCAATCCCCGCACTTCTAATTGCAGAATTTATCGGTCGTTGAATGGACAGAAATCCAGGTAAAGAATGCAGGATGACTCAAGGGGGTGAGAGAGTCCTTGGGTCTCCCCCTGCGAGTTGGAGGAAGTGCTGTGAACAAATCTCTCTGCCACTCAAGGGCTGAAAATCCTGCTTGGATTTTGGCAGGAAGAATTTTCAGCTTCGGAGCACAGAGACTTGTCTATAACACCCCTTAGGTGTCCCTTACCTTATCCCGCTGTCTTTCTGCTCTTCCTGAATTCTGGCATTTCTGCAGGATTTTCAGCCCCTCAGAAGAGACACAGGTCTCTGTGCTCTGAAGCTGAAAATCCTTTGTGGCTGAAAACCCTGTTTGGTTTTTGGCAAGGTTCTTTTTAGCCAGCCCCCAGAAAGACAAGAAAGTCTTCTTGGCAGGCAACAGTAGCTTGCAACCTTCCCTGCTGGCTTCCCTGTTGGCTTTCTGGAGAAGCCAGCAGGGAAAAAAGCAAATGGCAATCACAGGACTAGTTGCCAAGTTGGCACTTGGCAACTAGTCATAAGTGCAAATAGATAGCCAAGTGCCCAGATCACAATCTTGTGATCACAGAGTCTACCACAGCTGTAACTTTGGGCACAGGACACATCCCTTCATTCAGCACCATTGTACTTAGAAATGTCATTGAATGACCGGTCATAAGTTGAAGACTACTTGTGTGGGAAAAATAAATTACATTCAGTTTCTAGTTGAGAGAATTTTGGGAAAAAAATACAAAAAAAAAGCCTTAAGGAAAAAAAACCCATCAATATTTCTCTGTATAAATAGAGAATAAATATATTGTGTTTTATTGAAATGGCTAAGAATTCTACTTTAAAATACTGTCTCATTCCACAAAGCAACATAACATTTCTTGTAATGAACTGGCAAATAGAGAAAGAAAAAAGCTTAATAAAAATGTACATTTTTATTGTACATTTTATTTATTTGTTACATTTACAACCCTTGGAATCAATTCTGAAACTGGAATTGTACATAGGTACAAATGCTGACTGGTTAAGTCACACAGAAAGAAATACATTCACAAATACAGTAGTTTTATCATAGTTAATTCTTAATGCAAAAAAAAATTAATTCATCTAAACCAATGTTGATTTATCATCTGCCTGAATATTTTATTTGGCAGTAGAACGCTTAGTATACTACAAGGGTGGGCAGTCTACAGGCTGTGGTTCCTAGGTCTCTGCATGCAGCCCTACAGAATTTCAACAGCAAAATACTCAAGAAACAGTCACACAATTTCCTCCCATTTCCAGTGGAAAAGAAAATGAATTAATTTAAGCTTTGATATAGAGTTAACCCTCCTAAAAAAAACCCAATTCTGAAAATCTAGGGGGGGGGGGAACCTTGAAAATGTTGATCCTACCCACAAACATTTTCTGTCTTTTATTTCTCTAGGCCTTGGCCACCCAAGAATTCAGACAAAAAATAAGAGGTGACCTTCCAGGCAAAAAGAAAAATTGTTTCATAATAGGACAATGCTCAATTCTAAAATACTGAAACTACAGACTTGTAAACTTGAGCAAGGTTCCCAACTTCCCAAAATAACAATACTGAAAGAGAAAAGAAACTGAAAACAATTTTGCCTTGTTTTCACCCTGTCCTATCTTTTTCAGAATGAGGATCCGAATATACGTATGTTTGTTCCAACTTGTTTTGGACATATGTCTACTTATGTCCAAAGCAAGGGAGATGGGGTTGCGAGCGTTTAGTCAAAGTGCCAGAAGCAACAACTCTTTTCTTTGCTATCTATCTAATAATGATTAACTACATAGCATGCAGCTGTCAGAAAGCTGTTAAGTACAACTTCTACCTACTCCTCAAGGTCTCATAATGTATTTGCAAAGGCATAGTTTTCTTTAAAATAGCAGTGTTTTAATGAGTCATGTGATGGACTGTGAAACCCGTATCTTTTCTATGAAAAAACTAGCCCACAAGTTGTATTTGAGCTAGACCACTTCAGAAAGCAGACTGGAACTCAGTGGCTTCTCTATTCAAACAATCTACAAAGAGAAAATAATCTCAAGGAGAAAGAAAAACTAGAACCTTCTCTCCAGCGTTGAGTTTTCTATCTGTAAGTACTTATCAATTGTACAAAGGACTGTCAAGTCATATTTCAAGTCAAAGACAATGACTTACTCCAAGTATGCAATTTGAGCTGACTCCTGAAGTTCATTGGCCATGTGACAGTCCAACTTCTTTAGAACTCTTTCCAATGAAGAGTCTAAACATCTCCAACTACAAAATTTGGGAGAAAAATGTCACATAATAAGCCCTGACCTTTTCCACTATGCGGAATAAGCTCCACATAAGACAATTTTTCCAATGATGTTTAACCAGTAAAATAGAATCAAAACAATGGGGGAGGGAGGGCAAACCTTTCACTTTCAGCTGTCTGCATTGTTTCCAGCTTTGAGTGTGCTCCTCTGTTGAATCCTTTCACTTCTTGCTCTTCTAAAGATTCAAGCAATCGAATCACATCTTTATTTACTCCTCTTCGTTTTGCCAGGACAAGAGGTGTTGCACCTTGATGATTGCTATGTGAAGTGGAAAAAGAAAAAAATGCTACTAGAACCGTTTCTATCTGAAAAACATATACATATCAATTCTATGAGGAAAAATTGTTTATCTTAGTTTATTGGAAACCATACCTCATTATTTTTCATCCACAACTCTGAAAGTGCTTCAAGTAATAGGGCCATAATTACAGCATGTTAATAATCTGGTTGAATTTGCATTAAATTACATTATACTTGAAGCCAAGCACTTTGATCTAACAGTTACTCTGACTTTACTTCCTGTGTTACAAGAATGTTATATTCTTCTGGAATTTAAAACAAAAGGTAATTTAATTGAGAGTCCTTTGAAAAGAAAGCTGTTGATAAATTGCTCCCACAAAATGACAGAAGTTGCTTTCTTTCAATGAAAAAGCTGAAATCTCTAGTAACAATACAAATATGTAAATAAATCTAGCTATTGTATTAAGGAGAATTAATTAACTAGAGGTAGAAATACCTGAATACATATTTTTCAATTGCATCAGATTTAAAAGTCAGGAGTATATGTAAAATGATTAGATTTTGTAGGAATTATTACATTACAGTATCAGGTAATCTCTACCCAGAAAGACAACAATATTTGGAATGATATAATTTCCTTCTGAAATCTCTTAATTTTTTGTACATGAATTGGTCAAAAAAGAGCTTGTGAAACTGAAATTAGAACTTTATTTTCTCTGTATTATGGTTTAAGAATTCAAAACCGGCAGATATTTGGAACATATTGCCTTACTTGATCCCACCTTAAATTATTTTTACAAATAACTCAAAGCGGTCAACATATTCAACACATCCTATTTTCCCTGCAACAACCTTGTGAGATGAGTTCGGCTGAGAGAGAATGACTGGCCCAAAGTCAACCAGCTGGCTTTCATGGCTAAGGCTGGAATTGAACTCACAACTGCCAGTTTCTAGCCTGGTGCCTTAACCACGACACCAAACTAGTTCTTTTTACCTGAAACCTCAGACTTGACATTATAAATACCTGTAGATTTTTTTAAAAAATTTAAAAATACTTTTTAAAAAAGCCTACAGGTGTTCCAAAACTATAATTTCTTTTAACATAATAATTGAATTATAATTTACCAAATAGCTCTATGTTTACAGTCCTTTACAATATTAGCATGACCTCTATTCTTGTCCACTGAAGCATGAAAAAGCCGATTTTATAATGTTACAGTAGCTACAGGGAAGCCACTTTGACAGCCTACTAAGGTTCCGCCTATTATTGCAGTTTTAAAGTCAGCCTCCTGCCATTATAGGCTGTCTTTACTTAGTAACCATACCTGGGACACAACTGTACTTATAATCTTACTTCAGCTTTCCTTTGCTTTACGACCTGCAAAGGTCATAAATACGAGGATTGGTTGTAAATATCAATAGCAATAGCAATAGCACTTACACTTATGTACCACTTCAGAATGCTTTACTGCTCTCTCTAAGAGATTTACAGTCAGCATATTGCCCCCAACAATCTGGGTTCTCATTTTACTGACCTCAGAAGGATGGAAGGCTGAGTCAACCTTGAGCCGGTGAAAATTGAACTGCTGGCAGTTAGCAGAATTAGCCTGCAGTACTGCATTCTAACCACTGCGCCACCATGGTTCATAATGTTAATTTTTTTATCACCATAATTGCAAATGGTCACTGTACAAGGCAGTCACTAAACTCTATACTCTTTCTTAAAACTTTGGTGTTTTGTTTCTAAAATAGAAATGCTAAGACTTTTTTACATATACAAAGCACTACAGAGTCTTCGGTTAATGACCACTCTCAGCAACTGTTTGAATTTACCCTGGCGCTGAACCAATGTTACTTATGCTCAGTCCTTGGAGTTCCAGTCATTGCAGTGTCTCTGTGGTCACGATCCAGGTGCTCAGCACCCGGCTTGCAATTACATCACTGCAACTTCCTGCAGTTAGATGGTCGCCATTTGCAATCTTCTTTGTTGGCTTCCAACAAGCAAACTCAGTGAGGAAGCCAGGAGGAGGTTGCAAATGGCAACCAGGTGATGTTTGCCACTACTTGGACTGTAGTGAAAAATTAAGATGCGTAGTTGGCTTTTTAGTTTTACTACTTATTGAAGCATTTTTGTTCTTTTGAATTTGAGACAACAGAAACAAAAGGGGGAAATAAAAGCAACTTTTAGGAAACCATTATTCAGAGCTAAATTGGCTGGGTTTATTTATACTTAAATAAACTAGGTAATCGGTTTATTTTAAATTCAAGTGTAAAATCATATTCAAGTTTTAACATTTGTACTTTCTACTTTCTTCACTGTTTTTTTGCTAATTAGATAAACAAGGCAGCCCCACCAGGAATTTTTTTTTTCATATGGTGATAACAGTTGCAGCATTGATTCTTCTTTGAAACTTCTGTTCCATTATCAAGAAGTCATTCCCAAGTTAATTATGACAACCACTGCAAAGTTCAAATTAAGTATATGCTAACCTCATAAGTTTCCCCTCTTTAGACATAACTTAGTCATCACCTCCAAACAAAATACTGTAACTCAAATATAAAAATAAAGAACAGAGGCTTAGCGTCAATCATTTAAGAACAATGGTTAAGTTTCAAACCACTAGGATACATGAACAAACAAAGAACAATTCTGGGATTATTGTTAATTGTGTTTGTCAAACGGCTATTTATCCAGTACACTAAGTGCTTTTGTCTGGACAACTGGCATATGACAGATGCTAGGAGCCTGGTAGAGTGAATATACAACATTTCAGAGAAAGATTGATTCATAAATTCTGAGAGCTGGTTGGGTGAGGACTGAAAAATAATGAAACAGAAAGGACGTCTTGAACCAGTTCTGTTTAGATTGGAATAAATATACATATATTTCAAGTTATTAAAAGAGGTCAATTATTTTGAGGTATCTCCATGTCAGAGGTTGGCATCAGAATCAGAACAATGCCATGTACGCACTTGCTCTGGAGGAACCAACGCAAGTGCCCTCAAAATGTTGCCGGGCTGCAACATCAATCCTCATCACTATTGGCCATGCCGGATAAAACTGAAAAGATTAAGTATTTGGCAGCTATACTGTAATTGTAGCAGTGCTGGAAATGGTCACTGCTTGCTGGATTTTTCATAGCTCCAGTGCAACATGATATAAGCTCATTTTTATACAGAATGTTTGTGACAAGAACATGCTATCAAGAAACAAATAATTTCTATGCTGATAGTATCCCCCTGACCTGAAAGAATCATAGTGGTAAGTGCTACCCCCTCCCCCCCCCAAAAAACCCAACAGAAGAGCTTTCATATATCTTTTTGTCTTTCTATTCATAATAAAAGTAGCATGTACAGTGGGTCAAAGATGCTTTTGTCAACAGCTCCCACGATCCTGAATTTTTGACGAATAAAGATTAAGAAAGCTGAAATACATTCTCAGGAGCAATTCAAAGTGTTAATAGGCAAGACTGATTTTTAGGCATACGGTAGAGAGACAACCTTACCAAATATCTATCTTGAGTCCATTGGAGACCAGGAATTGAATGGTATCAACATGTCCACAGAGGTGAAGAGCTGTGTTACCTTGGTAATCTGTGGCCAAAAGATCACCCCCAAATTTGTGCAACAACTGAGCAATATCAACGTTTCCTCGAGCTGCTGCTAAGTGAAGACCTGTTCGGCCACGGTTGTCCCGGATATTTGGGTCGAAGCCACTCTCCAATAGCCTTTTTGAATAGTTAAAATCGCCATCAATGCAAGCTTGTAGCAGAGGCACATTTGTTTGGGAAGAATCATTTACAAACACGTAAGACATGACTGAATGGGAAATGTAGCCAACCTGCAGCTGAAAATGAAATGGAAGAAATGGTGAGCCTTTGTTAATAAGAATAATGCCAGAGTTTTAAGCAATTATTTTTTAAAAAATAAGAAAAGCTATTGTTTAAATGCATGATCCGAAAGTGGAATAGTATACATATGATGCTCCACACTATTCTCAGAACAAAAAATATTTCTTGTACTGTTGATGGTTTTACATTTGTGATTCTCATTTTTTAGAAGTTAGTTTTGGCCACTACAATGATACTTGCAAGGCATTCTCCAGAATATTGTACTTTGATCCCCAGGCTTACACTATAAATAATATACAGATTTCTGGAAAAAAAAGAGAGGAGGAATATATTTTTCTTCAATTGTCAAAAACCATTAGCCTATGTACAGTGCTCAAAATTTTATGAACCTTTTTGAATTCTCATTATTTCAGCATAACTCTTTGATCATTTTCCTTAATAAATAAATAATTTTAATCTATTTGTTTAATTGGGTTTTCTTTATATAATTTTAGGAATTGTGTGAAGAACAGATCATACCCAAGGTCCTATTTATGCAGAAAAACTAAAAATTCAAAAGGGTTCACAAACTTTTAAGCACCATTGTACCAGGCTGCCTCAAGGTAACTTAATGATAATACAGATCAGAAATTCTTGTATTTGCTATTAATAACACCACTCTTAATGGGATTAATTTCTCAGGAAACTGCTTCTTATTTACATCAGAAGTTCAGGCAGTAGAGTTGACTAGCAATTGCTAAAAAGTCTTGTTATGTGTCTCACCAGACTTGCCAAAACAACTGCTGCTGCATTTTCCATTGAACATTTTTATTTACACAAATAATTTCATTCAACTAAAATAGCCAATGAGCAGTCAGGAAAACAAAAGCAAAAAACTAAGGTTTGATTTATACATCCTCTTTCGTTTTCAAAAGGATCTTATGTGACAATCTGCAGAAACTAACAACAGCTGTGGTTGGCAGGATGCATTTATGATCTTTCTTACGCAAACACCAGCGGAGAAAGATACGATTTAAAGTAAAAGGAAACCTGGCACTACAATGTGATAAGCACACCCACCATCTGAGTTTATGAGCTTTACAATACAGTTCCCAAGATTTCTTGGAGATTTTGTGCTATTATTGGATGGCTGTTAGCCTTTCGCCATCATCAGGGTGAAGCCTGCTTATTTTCTTTCACTCCTATGAGGGGTAATAAACGGTGGTTAGAGTATTTATTTAGCTGTCGCTTAGCAGAAAGCCCAGGCTCATGCTGAGAATGCTGACGGAGGTCAATATGCTCCTTCTCTTTCCTGAAGAGGATTTTTTTTCCAGTCATGGCTGGATATAAAAGCTTTGTCTTTATCCTTGCCTAGCAAAAGCTGAGGCCAAGATATGCCCTGCCTATGTTTTCTGCTATTTGGAGAAGTGCTGGAGGATGAAGGAGACCAGGAGGGAATCCTAGTTACTATAATTTATGGCTTGGTTTGGAAATGATGCCAAAAACTGCAAAATACTGCCAGGATTTTTAACTATGTATGTTAATTGTTCTGATTTTCTAGGTCAGCCAGATAAAAGGGGAAAACTTCAACACCTTGGTCTAGGAAAGCTTTAAAATATGGCTCTTCAACTAGGAGAAACAGCCACAATTTGCAGAAAAGTTGCCATTTATATAAGATTTTAAAATATTTGGTGATCCTGATACTTTAAGTGAATATTATTCCTCTACTAAAAACTTTTCTGTCTGCCCCTTACCACTGAAGCAAAGAAATGACTTTTCTTAACATTAGAACAAAGGAATTAAACACTGCTCCAGCTTTTTAAAATTTCACAGAGCTCTGCATTTCATATCTTGTACCAACATAAAAAAGCAGCCTTTTTGAGTTAGCTACTTTGCATAGGACATTAAACTAAGAAGAACAGTGAGTACAATCTTACAATATTGAATTGAATATTCTAAGATTGAAAAATTGAAATATGTCCCAATTTTCATTTTTGCTATCTGTATTTGGAAACAGTTCCTTATCTAATTTAACTACCTTGTTTTTAACAGCTTTAACAGAAGTTAAGTAGCACTAACAGGACCTGAGAAGTTTTATAGAGCTTGAGCTCCCTCTAGAGACCTTTATTGCTGCAATGTCAATTCCATCTACTAATATAATATGAGAGAACAATAAAAAGGTGGCAAAGCCTGCCTTAATTTCCAATTTCCACTACGGAATTTTGGTGAACTGTAGCTAATATCTCAGTGGAAGCAACTTGGGCTTCTTTCATCAGTCTCATCAATACATTGAAAAATTCACCCCCAGCTTTTTTAGCCACTGTAAACTAAATGCTCAAATGCTTCTATTAGCTAAAGATGAAACAGCCACTCTTTCAGAGCTCACAAATCCACACTGGTTGCAAAAAAAAAAAGTTAATCACGTTAAAATCACCACTTTAAAACTATTGTCAAGTATGAAAATCTTTATCAAGTTTGGTACAGGTAGTAGTAAAAATGTTAAAATCTTGCCTTCAGCAGGTGCAAAATATGGTCAAAAACTGTTAAATCTGCTCTGACCCACTTTACGGTCCAGTGCACATCTATAATAGAAAAGAAAAATCTTGTTAAAGATATTCAATTTTCTGATACTTTTACAATGTACTAAATTAACTAAAAAACCAAGCAACTTTTTCATTAGTTTCAACTGGGTTGTTTGTAGAAGTATGTAACTAATCAACTAAAAACATCAGTTTTCATTTTACTTATGTAAAGTCTGCATAAGCAATACTGTGAAGCTTACATACAGTGCAGTATTCCACTTGTAATAAGGAATTAATCATTAAGTTTGACATGGGTAGCTGTAATCAATTTGCTAAATAAATAAATAAAATGGAGAAGCTCAAATTACCCTAAAATCAAATCAATTTCCAATTCGCCTTTCTCATCATACAATGTTTTCAAACGCCACTCTTGTAATATAATAAGCACATTTCAATGCAGTAGCATATGGATGGACCTAGATTCCTTCTATTTTCTGTAACTTTGCTGCCTCTTGAAAGTGATTTCTCTGTTCCTGCTGCTCTGTTGTTGCTAACCTTTCCCCAAAATGTGAAGCAGCGGGAAAGTGCTCCTGCAGGTAATCTGCAGCTCAAAACCAAATGGAACAACAATTTACATAGGACCAGACATAACAAGGAGATGGAAGCAACCAAGATTGTTTGCTAGGCCAATCCTGCCTTAGACTTGTAAAGGCCTGGTAGACAGGCCCCTCCTTTGGAAGCTGGAGGTCAGATCAGATAAACTCCTAACCAACAGGTTGTCTGGTATATTTATTATTATTTTATTGAAGGGACTCAAAATTATTCCCTTACATCTCCCCATGACACTTATGTGATATGCAATCTTGGTTTCTAGCTATTACAATGGGAGTATTTGTCTGGGTGGCATTTTGTGTTCGCAAACTTCAAATGCACAATTTTGCATGATGGTAACAGTTGTTCATTTGTTTACTTTCTTTCAATATCTATATGCTGCCTGCTGTCAAGTGTTATAGGCGGCTTTCAATAAACAATCTAACTCTCTCTTTCAAATACATATAAAAATAAAATGCATATAAATAAGTCGTATGTGCTGCAGATCCCACTTGCATATTATATAAAGCACCCTCCCTCTGTGCAAGATGGAAGAAAAAAGATTTTTCAAGTTTCCTAAAGCACATGAAGGATGAAGGGTGAAGCAAACTGAAGCGCTAAGACAAGGCAATTCCAAAAATGGGAGCAGTGGTAATAAAAACACATCTCCAAGTTCCCATCAGATAACAATCCCACAGGGATGGGACTTGGGAGAATTGACCCAGTAAGATCTGGTTGGACAAGCAGGTAAATGCCAGAGAAGAGGTATTCTCTCCAATAACCAGGACCAGAGTCATGTAGGGCCTTAAAGGTGATAAGCAGCACCTTGAATCATACCAGGAAACTGACTGGCTATTAACAAAACTTCCAAAGCAAAGAGGTCACCTTTACTGTTTCTTGATCTGCCCAAAGGGGTGAGATCCCCAGATCCTGATAATCCTCCATAGCCTGGGTCAGCAGTTCCACTGCATCACTTGTTTAGCATTGAGATACATTGCTGAATGTCATCCACACACATTGATGGTATTAGACTGTTTACTGACAAATTACATCTCCCAGCAATTTTACGTAAAAATAAAATAAGTGGAGAGTGGATCCTATCCACTTCCTCGGGTCTCACAGACTAAAAATAATTCCATATCACAAGAGAAAACCAATCCATGGATACTCTTTAACTAGAGTCTAACTCCAACCAAATGTAAGTGGTTTTGTCCACTAAATGTCATGAAAATTTCTCACAGCGCTCTTCAGATAATCCCGATTACTCTTTACTAAAAGGGAAAGGGTTGCCTTAAATAGGGCTGCTGGATGGCCTTTAGCCAACATAATAAGCAAAACAAAAAATTTTGTAACCTAAATCCCCATTATGTAGGCTTGAGCATGAATTCATACCGATCAGCTCAAGACAAATCTTTGTCCAGCAGAACTCTAATCATTTTCTCTGCCACTTGATTTCCTACAGCAGATCAGCACATTCCAGTGCAATCTAGTCCAAAGACTGGATATCCTTAGATATCCTATTATTCCAAACCAGAATTTCCTGCCAAGAGATCTCTGAAAACCCATAAAATCTATTAGAAACTTGGGAAATAGGATATATAAATCTACTAGGTTCCCCTTATTGTGGAGTAGGGAGATATGCCATATTCCATGGCAATCAGAATAATCTGTCCACGACTAGCAGATTACAATATACAATCCCAATCCCCCACTTTCAGATCACACCTTGTCTTCCACAAAACACAAATCTAGTGTGTGATTGTCATATACATTGAGCTCACAATACATTGGGTCTGGTCCATCATTGTCATGGCTGCTGTGAACGGAGTTGCTCCAAACTTCTTGTCAAGGCGAATCATGTAGAAGTCCTTCTAGGACTAATAAGTGGGGAAATGCTTAGGCAATCAGGTTGAACAGTCTTGGCAGGGCTGCCATGTGTAACAGGAGGATTTACTTATTTATTAGATGTATATGCCACCCATCTTGCTGTCTGAGGCAGCAATAAACTAGAACACCCAACTTGCCCAACCACACAGATAAGACCTCAAATCAGGCTATTTCCGGTCTAGCATCTCTAGAAAGCAACAGAATCTTGTGGTTGCCAACAACTAGGCTCCTCTTCCCCTGCCCACCAGAACCTGAGTGGACAAATTTCCACGAGAACGTCCCAACTTCTCCCCCTGAAGCCTCAGTAATACATTAACTGTGTAATTCCAAAATATTTTAAATAACAATGATTAAAAACAAAAGTAGAATTAGCTGTCTTGTCTGTTTTATAAAAAGCTCTAATAAGAAAGATTTCTGGTGTAGGTTTAGTATTTATTTTCTGAATCCATTTTACTTTTACTAAATTCTCTTTCTACTGTGCATCACATTGCTCCCTCCCAGAATTCAAAAAGATCATACGTATTCATTTTCAAAAGAATAGGTGACGATTTCTACATATTTCAACACAACAT
The DNA here is from genome assembly GCA_032468215.1 of Stegonotus admiraltiensis. Taxonomy (NCBI): domain Eukaryota; kingdom Metazoa; phylum Chordata; class Lepidosauria; order Squamata; family Colubridae; genus Stegonotus; species Stegonotus admiraltiensis. The sequence continues at coordinate 12,192 of JANHZT010008478.1, read as the reverse complement.
TGTGTTGTTATTTTAAAGATGTAGCTCCCAATGAATGAAGGGATTGCTACTGAAAAATGGAAGATGTTATGGTGGATATAGAAGATATATTGTAAAACATCCTAATGAATATCGTATGTTCACAATAAATATTCCTCTGATTATCTTATGACCAATAAAATAATCAATTGCCTCTTTTACTATGTTAGCATAGTACATTTAAATATAACCCTAACTCAACCAATATGGTTGCCAGGGAAAGTGCAAATAGAGTAAAATTACCTCTAAATATTCTAGATTATTTCATAATTTTGAACATTAGAAATTTATAGAGTTTTCTTGCCATTTCTACCAGCATATCCTGAATGCATGGAGGCTTTATATTGCTATGATATTTATGATTGTATAACTCAATGTTATGGAAGTCACATAATTTAGAGAACTTATAAACAGGAGAAATATAGTGATTAACAAAATAACTTCTGGTTAGATAAGAACGAGATTCCCAGTTTTGTAGACCTCCAAAATTAGCAGGGGGATTTTGGGGAATGGATGTTAATACAACTGGAGGTTGTCAAGATTGGGACATACTGAAGTAGAACTTGGGTTCAATTGTTGTAAAACGAAACCCAATAATACTGGTATCCACAGTAAAAGTAGGAAAATATACAAGCTGTCTTTAGTTTCTATATTCCTGTGTTTGAATGAGCAGTTATTTAAAGTATAATTAAACATAACAGCAGTAAAATGCGAGTTGAAACAGACAGAAAAAAATACACTGAAATATTCAAAACATTTTGTAAACACACATACACACCCGAAATTTTCCCGAGAATATTTTTTTTTAAACGAATGAGCAAAAATAAATAAGTTTAGAATGCTGTAGAAATTTCTCACCGCCAGGCTCTTCAGGATGGCAGTATTA
>JANHZT010008476.1:272398-282575 GCA_032468215.1 Stegonotus admiraltiensis | reverse complement strand
AACGCCATCACTCTGCTAAACAAATAATTCCCTCAACACTGTCAAACTATTCACTAAGGCTGCATTACTATTACTATCAGTCTTCTCACCGTTCCTATCACCCATCTCCTTCCGCTTATGACGACATGACTGTAACATTGTTGCTTGTATCCTTACAATTTATTGTAATATTGATTGTTCCTGATTGCTTATTTGTGCCCTATTACTATCATTAAGCGTTGTACCTTATGATTCTTTGGAAAAAAGATTTATTTTTAAACCAACAATTCATCATTAATCAATCAGTGTAACATGTACCTTATGATTCTTGACGAATGTTATCTTGTCTTTTTATGTACACTGAGAGCATATGCACTAAAGACAAATTCCTTGTGTGCCCAATCACACTTGGCCAATAAAGAATTCCACCTATCTATGCATCTATACATATGTACATCCTGTTAAACTAGATGACAAACAGTGGAAATGTTATAAGGATGTAGAGGTCTTTTTTACCTTTTCGAATAAAATTAATATGATGTAATTGCTGATGATGATCATCTTCATCAGGGTGAAATTCAGCCGGTTCCGACTGGATTGCACGATACGATAGGGACGACTGCGTGAAGCCCCGCCCATGCACGCAGATGTCATGACGTCCCTGTGTTGCAATGATTTTCAGCCTCTGCGCATGTGCGCGCACATTTGCGAACCGGTAGGAAAGGTAAGTTAATTTCACCCCGATCTTCATGATTAGGATAAAAGTAACAACAACATACTTTCTTGATTTCTTGGTTTCTTATTCTTTTTTTTAATGGGGGTGTTTGGTTCAATCAATTCTTCCTCTTAGTAAATAGTGATAGCTTATCGCCGGCTTTCAAATTTCCTTTAAACTTAATTGCCTTTTAATTTTCTTTTCTGAAGAGCCATGTGGATGTTTTATTTATTTATTTATTTATTTTTAAGGAGGAGGCTGAACTCAATAGGATTTGACCTAAAGACTTAGTAAATTCCTTGCAGTGCAGAAGGATTTAACTTGATCAGCAGTTTATGCTTATCTACATGCACAGTAATTTGTTTAAAGATTATATTTAGATGAGCTAATTAATGCATCTTCATTTATTAAATTAATTTATTTCTATAGTTAAAGTGCAGTAGCTTATAACATGATTGAATTGTTCAGGTCACACTATTAACTAAGGCCTAATTAGATTTAATGAGACTCTCCAGGGTTCCATTTATTTGTGTCTGATTAATTTTAACCAACAGGACACTTTTACAAGGGGAAACAGCCCAGTTCCAAACAATCCAGTCCTGGTTTTACTCATTAACATGAATTGATTTTAGGTGGGTAGCTCTGCAGAAGTCTTGACTATATCAAATTTATTTTATGAATTAATAATTCTTCAAGTAATGTGCAAGCTACATAAGTTGCAAAAGTCTAGTATTTCACATCCATGTTCCTGCTTGGGAGTGGGATAGGATCAAGGACTTGAGTTTCCAATGATTACAACAGTGGTGAAATCCAAATTTTTTTACTACCGGTTCTGTGGGCGTGGCTTGGTCGGCATGGTGTTGCTTGGTGGTCATGGCTTGGTGGACCTGGCAGAGGAAGGATACTGCAAAATCCCCATTCCCACCCCACTCTGGGACCAGCCAGAGGTGGTATTTGCTGCTCAAAATTTCCACTACCAGTTCTCCAGAACCTGTCAGAACCTGCTGGATTTCACCCCTGGACTAAAATCTATTGCCACTTTCTTAACCTGGTTATCCTGAGTGCAAGACTAAAGAAGACGAACAACATGGATAGTGGATTTCCATTACAAAGTCCTGAAGACATATCTAGTGAGAACGTGATCACCATGGTGGCCTCCTCGGAGATCTTGTCCAAATGCAGAAATTTTGTCAATGCACAGATTTTCGAAATGTCATGCAAGATTTTCTGGTATGGCAAACATTGTGCCAATAACCACTGGGACCTCCATGGCTGGTTTATGCCATAATCTTTCAGTCTTAATTTTCAGATCTTGATAGTTGATGATCTTCTCCAATTATTTGTTTTCTGATCTACTATCCCCTGGTATTGCCACATCAATTATCCACACTTTCTTTTAAACTACAGTTATACTGTATGCAATATGTTATGGGTCAAGATTTTATCTATTCAGAAATCCCAGATTACTTTAACCTGCTCATCTTTAACTAGTAGTTTGTTTTTTTTATTCAATATTCCCACCAATTTCTGGTACCTGACAACTTTTGCAGATATTCCAGTGAATCCTTTTGATGACTGTGTTATGTTGTTGATTATAATCAGTTTGTGTGATCTTCTTGCCCAAGCTATAGTTTATTATCTATGGTTTCTTCTGCTTCTTTCCACATTCTGCACCTTGAATCATTTGATGATTTTTTTTTATTCTGGCCTTGATTGCATTTGTTCACACAGCTTGCTCTTAAGCAGCCAAAATCAAGCCTCGAGTTTTTTTCTTTTTTTAAAAAAAATATTCTTCTTGTAAACCACTGCAAAGTGTTATAATAATCCACTTTCCCATCAATCTTTATTGGCATTATTTTATGCATTATTCTTATGTACTGTGGTTATTTTAATATATTGTGTATATTATATGTTGCCTAGGATAACTTGAATGTAGCAGGAAATATGTGTAATAAATAAAAATAGTCCAATGAAATCCAAACAAAATAATTTTCAAAAGAAGAACATTTGATATGTACTATGTTTTTTTTTAAAGAAGAACTTTGGATCTATGCACCTAAAATTCACCTTCCAACTTATATAGTTTTCTAAATTCAAAAAAATAAAAATAAAAAATGAATACAATTTCCTTAGGCTTTATCTGAAACAGTTAAAGCACTATTACTTATTTTTTGAATGTATTTTCATGCACCAGTAGCATCATTTTAGAATAACCAGCAGATAATATACCAGGAATATAATTACAATAGGGAAGCTAATGAATCTTAGAAGACTTTCTATTTATGAAACTCTGTTAATCCAGATATGCATTATAAATGTGTGTATTTCATAGATAAGAATTGTATGTAAATACAGTTCCCACAGTAAACATGAGTTAAGATAATACACATAAATTCAGTTTAATGAAACTCACAAGTATTTTCAAGAGAAAATGATCTTCCATAGAATGAATTTAAAATAATCACAGTGGCTGGGCAGGATGTAAATCAGTGTAAGTAACAAGCATAAGAAAATTAATCTTCCTACAGAAAGATGTTTTAAATTGTTTTCCCGCTGTGTATACTAACCCAGAAATAAACCATTTTGTCACTTATAAAGAGTATAAAATAAAAATACCACCCAGAATTGGGATCTCTCGGTTCAGCAACTATCAAAAGGACACCACTGAATTTGTTGAGTTTGTTGTGTTACCCAGTTTTAGGACAGGGACTCTGAAAATGTGTGGTCCCTAGAGGCTATCTCCCTTGCTCCATCCTTCTTGCTTCAAATGCTCTACTATCATCCCAGTTCTGAAGAAACCCTCCATCAAGGAACTGAATGACTTCAGACTGGTTGCTCTAACATCTAAAGTTATGAAAACGTTTGAAAGGCTAACCCACCTGAAAACCATCACTGATCTGTTGTTATATCCCTTGCAATTTTCCTACCGAGCAAATAGATCAACAGATGATGCTGTTAATATGACTCTCTACTACATCCTACAACATCTTGAATCACCAAAGACCTATGCAAGGGTCTTCTTTGTAGACTTCAGCACAGCATTCAATACCATCATTCCAGATATTCTTCTAACTAAACTAAATCAGCTAGCTGTACCTGACTACACTTGTAAATGGATCATAAGCTTCCTAACAGACAGGAAGCAACAGGTGAAGCTAGGCAAAATCACATCAGATACCTGTACAATTAGCACAGGAGCCCCCCACTGTGTGCTCTCTCCACTTCTCTCTAAACACCAATCATTGCATCTCAAAAGATCCCTGTGCTAAAGTACAGAAGTTTGCAGATGATACAACAATGATCGGTCTCATTAGAGACAATGACGAATATGCATACAGACTGGAGGTTGAACAACTAGCCTTGCGGTGCAACCAGAACAATCTTGAACTAAATGCACTCAAAACTGTAGAAATGATGGTAGATTTTAGGAGAAACCCTCCTATGCTACCACCTCTTACAATACTAGACAACACAGTATCAACAGTAGAGTCCTTCAAGTTTCTAGGTTCTATCATATTTCAAGACTTAAAATGGACACCTAACATCAAAAAAACACAACAAAGAATGTTCTTTCTGTGCCAGCTCAGAAACCTCAAACTGCCCAAAGAGCTGCTGATTCAGTTCTACAGAGGAATTATTGAGTCTGTCATCTGCACTTACAACTATCCGGTTTGGCTCTGCAACCCAACAAGACAGACACAGACTTCATAGGATAATTAGAAGTGCAGAAAAAACTATTACTACCAACCTGCCTTCCATTGAGGACCTGTATACTGCACGAGTCAAAAAGAGGGCTGAGAAAATATCTACAGACCCCTCACATCCTGGACATAAATTGTTTCAACTTCTGTGATGCTATAGGGCACTGCACACCAGAACAGCTAGACACAAGGACAGTTTTTTTTCCCCTGAATGCCATCACTCTGCTAAACAACTAATTCCCACAACACCGTCAACTATTAGTAAACTATTTACTAAGACTGTATTACTATTATTCTTCTAATCCTTCCTATTACCTATCTCCCCCCACTCACTAAATGAGTATCTTTGATTACCTACCTCCTCCCACTCATGACTATAACCATGTTGCTTGTATTTTTATGATCTGTTCTGTTTTGTTCTGTTCTAAATAGTACTTAGAGTACTATTACTTAAACTTATGGGAGTTTTAAAAGGTCATTTTATTAGCATTGTTTTGTCTGTCTGTCTGTCTGTCTGTCTGTCTGTCTGTCTGTCTACTGTATCTATCTATCTATCTATCTATCTATCTATCTATCTATCTATCTATCATCTATCTATCATCTAGCTTGCTAATCATCCATCCATCCATCCATCCATCCATCCATCCTCTTACTCTCATTATCTATCTATCTATCTATCTATCTATCTATCTATCTATCTATCTATCTATCTTACAACCTTGTTAAGAGTAGCACTGATACAGAGTAGGTTTCTAACACCTTACACAGAGTTTTAAGGGGGAAAAAATCTCTTGAGACTCAGTAATTTTGTTTTGTTAAAATTTGTCTTGCTTTGTATAGGGCTTTAAATATGTCCCTGCAGTACATCTACTTACCTGTCTATCCACTTGCCTGCTTGATTATTTGTTGATGCTGTGAATAAGAAACATAGAACAGCAAGAAAGCGTATTGACAACTGAGGAAAAAAATGGAATCTGATCCCAGATACTGTCAGCAATGAACCAAATCTATTAGAAACCAAACCCATTAGAGTCTAAATTAAATGGAGCCTTAATGAAGGGTGTATTATGTTTGCAAGAAGCTAAGGAGGCATGTTTGTGTCCAAGGGAAAATCACTGAGTTGGGAAAAATATAAGGCTGAAATATTAATAATTTGTTGAAGAGTTTTGATAGATAATAAACATAGAATTCTTCTAGACAGTGAGATTTTGCTTTGAACCAGGAAGCAGCATCAGTCATGAGAGAGAAGATGATAACTTGCATTTTATAACCCCAATTAAAAATTAAAAATACGACATTTCCATCTGATTATAGCACCCCATCTGACCATTGAAGAACACAGACCGTATTAAAAATAAAACTAAGAAGTAAAAACATGCCAATAAAGAACTTAAACCATTTTTTGTTAGTAACGTTTTTTTTAAATTGCTGCAATGATTTTCCCCCTTCTAGCATATCACTCCTTCTAGCATATCATATAGTCCTGTGTTTCAGAGGAAAAGGTTTTCTTTAAAGAAAAGAAGAAGAGCTAAGAGAAATGTGATTTGATTTTAAATTATCTACCAGTAGTTACAAATCTGGAAATTGGCATTATCTCATTAGCTACAATGTGTGTGAAAGAAGTTCCCTGGGGATGGGCACCAGCAATGAGTCCAAAAACTTAGAAAACTAAACTTCTGGTCTGGTGACTGACCCAGGTTGGATCTGCAACACTATCCTGGGACACATACAGCATATTTCCCTTCATTTGTGAGTAGCAATATTCTCCCAAGAAAACACATAATTGAATTCAAGTGGTGCTAATGAGATATCAACAGATGAATCTAGGACTGGGGAAAAGTGACACTTGCAATTTTACCATGTGTAGATGCAGGGGTGGGTTCTACATACCTTTACTACCGGTTCACAACGGGGCCACGCATGTGCATGCACGGAAGCTTCTGAGCATGCGCATAAGCTTTCTGATGACGTTAGGGTTGGTGGGCGGAGCCTCTTGCCGGTTTTACTACCGTTTCTATAGAACCGGTGCAAACCGGGGACAACCCACCACTGTGTAGATGTGATCTTGAAGTTCCTAGGTGCCAAGGAGAACTGTAATATAGTGACAGAGTGTATAGACTTCTTTTTACAAACAAATAACAAAACGAACACTTCAGAAGAAATTAGGCATTACAAGATACTGAAATTGTTGGTAATTTTTTCCTCCCTGTTTTATTTATTTTATTTATATAACATTCAGTTTCCATCAAACAGTGTGTGATCTCAGTACAGTTATTTTTAAACAGTCATAATCCTCATATTTGTTGTGATATTCATCACAATAATATTGATAATATAATAATATAATAACAATAATACTTAACATCATCTTCTTTGACAACTCTCTACATTAACATTCTCTCTTTTTATGTCTCCTCCTTTCGAACTTCTGTTTCCATTGTCTAGCCATTGATAAAATACATCCCATATCAAAAAATATTCATTCTTCTTTATCCTTAATAGTGAGCATTAATTTATCTATTTCTGCATATTCTAATATTTTCTTAATTATATTCTCCTCATCGTTTTTCGACTGCTGTACAAATACAATTCTAGTTGTGGTTAGTATATGGAAAACCAGATATATAGTCCTTTTATCAGGGGTGAAATCCAGTCAGTTCTGACAGGTTCTGGAGAACCTGTAGCGGAAATTTTGAGCAGTTTGGAGAACTGGCAAATAACAACTCTGGCTGTCCCCAGAGTGGGGTGGGAATAGAGAGTTTGCAATATCCTTCCCCCAGGAGTGGGGAGGGAATGGGAATTTTGCAGTATCCTTCTCCTGCCATGCCCACCAAGCCACACCATGCCCATCAAGCCACGACCACAGAACTGGTAGTAAAAATATTTGGATTTCACCACTGCCTTTTATCATATTTTTCCAGTAGAATGCTCAACAAAAATATCTTTGGTTTCAACTCTAATTGTTGTTTTGTCATTATTTTTCCAACCAAGTATGTATTTTCGTCCAATATTTTTTTAGCTTTTGGGCATGTCCACCACATATGGTAGTATGACCCAGATGGTTGATTAATTGTTGGTAAATTTTAAAATGGCACCTGTACGTGCTTCTTTTGAACTTGTTTGTCATGGTAAATGATATTCAGTTATATTACATTAACCAGCTTATTTTTAAAAATGCTCTAGGTTTTTAAAAGAAATCTGTCATACAAGAGCTGTGGCTATGTGTTTGCACACTGCATGCACAACACTGATTTGGCACAATGACTCCACCAGACTCTTCCCCAGATAACTCTCCAGATGTCAGTTTGGAGAAAGATGAATGAGTTCCAGGCATGTCTAGAAGGGAGTTAGTCAATAGCTCCAAGCAGCCATCTGAGAGGGATTTGGCTGAAGCACAGCTGCAGTAGGACATCCCTGAGGCTTCAGGTAGGGAAAGCATGCAGCTACAGCCAGTCAGTGATGAGGAAGAGGAAGTGCCTGCTGCACCTGACCCAAGAACAGGTGGGGCAGAGAAAAGGGAGGAACAGAGAAGGTCAACCAGATTACTCATGAGCAGAAAGCCTCACCCTTCTTGATGGACTGCACCAGAAGCTGGCTATTTAGCACAGCAGATGGATGGAAGTGATGCTGGGAACAACATGTTCACTTCTTAGCTGTGTGTTTTCTTGTCATTGTGATTCTTGCCTTGCTTTGACTTGGATCGTACTTTGTGAACTCTGGACTTCTCTTGCCTCATGAACCCTCTTGTATAGTGGATTTAATTTTGCCTGGTGGGTTTATTTTGATTAGGAAATTGTCAAGTGCCTTGTGGACTCGTTGCTCATTGCTCTGTGACCTAGCATTGGTCTGCTTGTGGCTGGGTTTAATTGGGAGAGTTCTGGGGTTTTGGTGAAGAGAGTTGCAGGGGAATATTAATAAACCCACTAAACCACAGTTACGTGTGTGTGTGTGTGTGTGTGTGTGTGTGTGTGTGTGTGTGTGCAGGACAGCACATTTAGTGAGAAGCAGACAACATACAATGTTTTTCCAGGAAGTTTCTAAGTTAGATATCAAATCTTGCACAAAATAGAATACACGGGGCTTTCATTGTGCTTATGACAAGTTACCCAAAACATGTCCAAAATAAATACTGATTATTATTATTAAGGGTCTGCATGATGCGGGGATATAACTAAGATGAATTTATACCTTTTTAAAAGCTATCAAAAGAATGCCTTAGATGATTGATAACATTAAGAATAGTCAGAATCAATGGAAATATCTGGTGAGAACCATGACATAATGAGTTTTAGGATATAAGAGGAGAAAATAGTAAACAGGTGGAAATAATTGGGTCTTTGAAATTAAGCCAGATTGTCTAAATCTCCTGGAGTGGACCTAATGAATACATGGCAAAAAGTTAATATATAAATTTAATTTTGTGTTGAATGGACTAAAATCTATGTTTCAATGCATGAGTTGAATTATTTGGATTATTCTGGTATAGAATTCTTGGCAGTTTCTGAGTTTAGTGGAAGGAAAGGGAAGGGAAGGGAAGGGAAGGGAAGGGAAGGGAAGGGAAGGGAAGGGAAGGGAAGTCTTTCCGCTATATGATTTTGGGAAATCCAGTCTACATATTGGAAACAGTCCTGGCTACTTGTAGATTTTGTGGTTTTTATTTATTTATTAAAAATCAATTCACATTTGAGGAAAATTGTAGAAACATTATTTTGTCTAGTATACTGTGGGTTTGGTTTGGTTTGGTTTGGTTTTTTAGTTTAAGAGGTTTCTTCGTGGATTTTATTTAACAAATTCAAGTAAAAAAGAAAAGAAAGAAAGAAAAGGAGAAAATCAGCTCTTTTTAATTTTGGAGCAAAACCAAAGTAGATATTAGATTGAATATCCAAGACAGAAATAGATTTTCAGATAAAAAAAATGACCCTGAACTTTCAGATAAATAGTTTTTCAGATTATTTGAGACATTATTATTACTATTTGCTGAATAAAGGAGGGGGCTGAGTAGGTTATAAATCAGTTTATCAAACAATTGTTTTGAACTTCTAAACAGTTCTGTCCAGTTTCAACAGTTCAGCTGACTGAGGTATGTCAGTACAATTTGTGTTTAACCAAGCTTGATATATTAACCTTGTGATGTAATTTTTTTTTCTGTAAAAATACCTTACAATGAGTTTTTAAACCGAGGTGTTCAATCTTTCTATTTACAATTTTTTTTAAAAAGTACCTAAGGAGCATATTTTAATTCTGCAGCTTGCAATTGAGTCATTATACAGGAATAATTCTAACTATTAGTACTTACATTAGCACGTACATTATGACCATTACAACTGGTCATAAATCACTTTTTTTTAATGCCACTGTAACATTGAACAGTTGTTAACTGAACGGGTTTAAGTTGATGACTATCCCAAAAATGCTTTTCTTCAAGAGGCAACTGGACTTTCTGGTTTTCCTTTGAAGACATTCGCTTCTCATCCAAGAAGCTTCTTCAGCTCTTCTTTGATTGTTGGTCTGATGTTAATCTTGGAGTTAATCTGGGTACTGATTGCTGGTGGAAAGGTGCTGAAGTGTTTTTGTTCCCTTTTTGGCTGGTTGATCGTCTCTTTTGCATAGTCTATAGATGTTGTTAATGCTCAGAGCTGTGAACTATGGTGCTGGAGAAGAGTCCTGCGAGTCCCTAGAGGACATCAACTCTGACTGCTCTTTAGAAGGCCAGATCCTGAAGATAAAACTCAAGTACTTTGGCCACTTAATGAGAAGGAAGGACTCACTGGAGAAGAGCCTA
>JANHZT010008476.1:217585-229038 GCA_032468215.1 Stegonotus admiraltiensis | reverse complement strand
AGTTGAAGTCCACAAGTCTTAAAGCTGCCAAGTTTGAAGACCTCTGCCATAGAAGAATTCTGGGAGTTGAAGTCCACAAGTCTTAAAGCTGCCAAGTTTGAAGACCTCTGTTCTATGGGAATAAGTTCTGGAAAAGTGTACTCTCTCTATACAGATTAATACAGATTTTTAAAAGAAGTGAATGTGACAAGAATTTGGCCAGTTTAACAGGTGGAATTCACATACTGTAGCAACCCGTTCACCCGGAAATGTGGGTACGCGCACCATCCGCACATGCTTGTGGTGTCACAAAACACAGCAATATAGGATGGGATTGCACCCGGGCGGGTGGGTGGGCGCAGGTCACCACTACCGGTTTCCCCGAACCGGCTGAATACCACCTCTGCAGTTTACCTTCCTAGACAAGTGAGGAATAGAAAACTGGTGATGTTTCCTTTTTTTTTTTAACCAATCCAATGGTGAATGTGCCAGAAGGGAGGGTGTTAGACACAAGGGGGACTCAGTCGAAGAAGGTAGCAAAGACTTTGTGAAAATGCAGAGGATTGGTGTCAGTTTTGGAAGACAATTTTCTTTTTTTCTTCTTAACTACCACATATTTTAGCTGGGGAAGTTGGGAGTGGATTGTTGTTGGAGCGGTAGAAAGTTAGTCATAACAACATTCTGTATTCAAGGACTTTTGCCTGCATCTGGTGGAGACTGCCAGAAGGTTGTATCCAGTTGAGTGTGAAGAGTTGATTGGACAATGTGATGAACTTGTGGGTGTGGGGCAGGGCTGTGAACTGTTAGCTGGGTGGAGAAAACCTGAAAGCTTTCAGATTCGGGTTTTCCCAGTTGTGCCAACATGACATCTCTAATAAATTTGAACTTTTAGGAACCTCAGGCCTCAGAGCTTTATTTTGTTGGGGGTGTTCCTTGGAACCCTGACAATTGGTGCTTGCTTTCTCAGCATGAAGAAATGAGTTCAAGAAGCAAGAGTAACCAATTGGGGGCTGTAGGAAACCCAGTTTGGACCAAGCATCCATCCCTTATCATGTCCACGCACAGGGTTGAAATCCAGAAAGGCTTTTCTTAAAACAGCTTCATTTCCAGACACTTTATGTGTAGACAAGTCTCAAGAATTATGGTTATCCAAGTGACAAGACCAATTGGCTTAACCATTGATTCGAAACCAAAAGGGGGAAAGACAAAATATTGATTAGCGAAGTTTGGGCAACAGAGAGAAGAAATCTTGCTGCACTGCCATCATGAGTAGGAACCGTAAATAAATGACTTGATTTGATTTGGACTTTCAGCACAGGGGAAATCATTAGGTGCCTACTCCATTGACATGCAGAGCTCTGCAGGTGCCTGATGATACCAGCTATAGTCTTTGCTGGCTGAGAATTCTGGGAGTTGAAGTCCACAAGTTTAAAGTGGCCAAGGTTGGAGACCCCTGGTCTATAAAAAGAAAGAAAAGGCTTTGTTGTCTATTTATCTTCAGTTTTGGAATAACTGGTTGCTTGATTGTTTGGTTCTCCATCCCAGTATGGCCACGGGAACTTTGTTTAGGTATTCTTGTAAGTTTGGTGTAGTTGTTAAGGCACCAGTCTAGATACCAGGAGACCATGAGTTCTAGAAAGGAGGAATGGCACCAGGAGAGCTTGAGTTCTAGTCCTGCCTTAGGCACAAAGCCAACTGGGTGATTTTGAGCTACAGTAGTCCCTTTCTCTCATCTCTAGGATGGAGCCAATGTCAAACCATTTCTGGAAAACCTTGCCAAGAAAACTGCAGAAATTTGTCCAGGTAATCTCTAAGAATCATACCAGTGGTGGGTTTCAAAAATGTTTACTACCAGTTCTGTGGGTGTGGTGTGGCATGGCTTAGTGGGCGTGGCATGGCTTGGTGGGTGTGGCTTGGTGGGTGTGGCAGGGAGGAATACTGTAAAATCTCCATTCCCTCCCAATCAGCTGGGACTTGGGAGGCAGAGAATAGATGGGAGTGGGGCCAGTCAGAATTTTTACTACCGGTTCTCCGAACTACTCAAAATTTCCGCTACCAGTTCTCCAGAACTGGTCAGAACCTTCTGAAACCCACCTCTGAATCACACTCTACTGAACAGAAGGGTGGGGGGCACTCAGAGAGTCTTGTATATGTTGGCAGCTCTGAAAGTCAAAATTATAAATAAATTCCAAATGCTTATACATAAATCATTATATACAAATGAAAGCTACCTTTTGAAGAATGGATTGCTGGAAATGTGAAGCTATGGAACTTGTTTCACAAACACGGGAAATTGGAGAAGAGTTTTTCCAGTCCTACCTAGCCCTTTCATCAGGTAATAGACAACAACAGTGGACCATTTCAAATGATACAGAGAATGGTTCCCATTGAGGTTGCTTGTAGAGGCTTTCTAATACGTATTTGCCAACAGGCACTGTCAACAAAATAATGCTATATATCGTTGACAACATTAATTTAAAAGAGGTGTTGAAACTACAGTCAATGGTTTGACTGGGCATTAGCAACAGCAATCAGTTATTAGCTGAGATAGAGTATCAGGACCTGATTTTCTTGGTTTTACTTACTTTCCTAGAGCTAATAAAGATTTAAAAAAACAGAATTGAGATGAAGGGAAGCTTTCAAACCTTCATTATTTAGAAGCTTTGTTTTTTTTAAAAAAAAAACCCAATGCATCAGCTGTTTCTATGGAAACGGGGGCAAGCCAGTCTTCACAAAGGAAAAAAGAAATGGAGAGGGTTCTTCTTTAGATTTCAGTTTCCACAGAAACATGCATCATAATTGCATTAAATAAACTTGGTGTTATACCCTTGAGCTAACTCTAGGGCACAGTGCCTGCCCACTGAACACCCCTCATCTCTCTTGACAGCTAAGTCAGCATCCATATTCCTATGACCAAATTTCATTGTTCCTTACTATACTCCATAGTATAGTATCCATACTATGGATACTAGTATAGTATAGTATATAGTACTATAGTACTAGTACATAGTATAGTATCCATACTATTCCACAGTATAGAATCCATATTCCTATGACCAAATTTCATTGTTCCTTACTATACTCCATAGAGTTATATTTAGAGCCGTGTATATAAAAAGCAGTATAATTTTTGACCGCTGCCCTCCTCTCTCACTTCCTTTTAACAAATCTGATTAAGGGTCAAGGAAGAAGGAGAGCTCATTTAATTAGAATGACAAAAGAAAATTGTTGTCTACCAAAGTATGTCTACCAAAGCCACATGACAAATGTGACCTCTTTAGAGGGCTACCTTGTTTCCCCAAAAATAAGACCCTGTCTTATTTTTTTTTCAACCCAGAAATAAGAGCTTGGCCTTATTTTCAGGGAGGTCTTATTATTTTGGGGCATGTGGAGCAAGACGAGGCTCCTTTTGCTGTCTTACCTGATTTCCAGCTCTGTCTCCCTAACCCTAACCAGGGGAAATGGCGGGGACTGGCTGCGCATGCGGTTAAATATTTTTGGGAGGGCTTATTTTCAGGGAGGGCTTATTTTAACGCATGCACACAGAAACCCAATTGGGCTTATTATCAGGGGATGTCTTATTTTCTGGGAAACAGGGTAGTTGTTTGTAAACCTCTGAGAGACCAAAGAAATAGGAGATGTATAAAATCATGTACGTATAAATAAATAAATAAATAGCCGGATGACAAGATACGTGAGAGCAATGCATCTTTACCTCAGGAAGAACCCAGATAGAAAGGAGAATCTCTGCCATTCAGCTGGACAAGCATTCTTCATAAGGTTGCTAGATATTTATGAGATTTGTATATAGAGTAACCTATGGAGATGGTTTATTGTTGAGGCAATTAATTAATTAATAAGAGCCTGTTTGGTTTAGTGGTTAAAGCACTAGGCTAGAGAAGCAGGAGACTGTGAATTCTAGTCCTGCCTGAGTCACAAAAGCCAGTTGGGTGACTTTAAACCAGTCACTACCTCTCAGCTTAATCCATTTCACAGGATTGCTGTTGTGGGGAAAATAGGAGGAGGAAGAAGAAGTATTGTGCATGTATTCACCACTTTGAGTTATTTATAAAAATAATAAAGAAGAGATATAAATAAAATAGAATAGACCTACCAACTTCTCCAGATTTTATCTGCTTCTACTCTAGTTTTCATCCCCTGACAAGACAACCTCCCTATAATTGAGGTTCTAATTACAGGGCCAAAAAGAAGGAAAGTTTTTAAGAGAAGGTATCCCTTTAAATAATGTGTCTGTCATTAAGTACAAATGTAGCCTGTTGGCCATAAAAGAAAGTTAAAGCCACATTGAAGAAAGGTATTCATTAGATCACCTGACTAGGTGGTTCACTGAGCTTATCGATCAGAAAGGTCGGCAGTTTGGCGGTTCGAATCCCTAGTACAGGTCTCCTGTGTGAGCAGGGGTTTGGACTAGATGACCTCTATGGTCCCTTCCAACTCTGTTACTGTTTTTTTAAAAAAGGATGACTTTAAAGTCATATGTCTATGGAGATTCTTAGTCATCTCAGTCATTGTTGTCCCAAAGGTGCTTTTTAAAAGGCAACTGGACTTTATTTCTTTTTATTCCTTGAAGACGTTTCACTTCTCATCCAAGAAGGTTCTTCAGTTCTGACTGGAGAAGAGTCGTGGGGAACGGAAGGATTTATATTTCTTTATAGTCTTATAGTCTTATGAGTTCTTCAATGGGACAGCTGATAAACAGTTCTGTAAAGTAATTTGCACTGGAGGAGGAGAGAGTCGATTTGGTGTAGTGGGTTAAGGTGCTGGCCTAGAAACCAGGAGATCGTGAGTTCTAGTCCCACCTTAGCCATAAAAGCCAGCTGGGTAATATTGGGCCAGTCGCACTGTCTCTCTCAACCCAACCAATCTGGTAGGTCCAGTTATGTACAGTTACTTTCCAGCTGAAAGTCCAGTTATGGGGAAAATTGAAAGAAAGAAGGAGCATGTTGTATGCTTGCTGCCTTGAGTTATTTATAAAGCAATAGGCAGGATTAAAAAAAAAAAATAGCAGGTATTCAGAACATCGATGCATTTTTTTACAATCTTGGATAAAATGTGGGAGTAGGTTACAGCACACCAATTAAGTTCGCTCTTTACTCTAAAGCAAGGTCAGTTTGTATCAATGATTCCTGGAAAGCATAAGCAAATGATTGGACTGAAGCAGAGAAAACATATAGTCTAACACATGGGGAGCAGTATCCAAGTTGGCAAAGTCTGTTCTAACTTACAGACAGATTGTGAAAGTGCCCTTCTTATGCCCTTCTTGTTTCATACTTTATTTAATTGTGGGCTGTGTGTTCTATTCATATACAGCATTGAGTATACTTGATGCATAATGAACGAAGAAGTGCAAAAAGCAAGATGACCTTGAGGTACGGGTACCTTGGCAAACTTGAGTCAGCATCGCTCATGGCAACACATATCCCTAAAGTTACTTAACTTCTAAATGGCTGCTGTTTATGATGTCCTTGTTTTCTTGTGCCCTAGAATTTCTTCTGTTGCTCTGTGCCTAATACTAATTCTCCTTGTTCTTTCCAAAAAAAAAAAGCATTAAAAATCCCATAAAATCCATGAATCAATTGTACAGCTTGATATTACTCTTTTCACCGCACACATGCATTGTACAAATTTTAAAACTGAGTTGTCAGTTATAATTATACCATTATAATATTTTTTTCAGGGCCATGTTTAGCACAGTTAATTCCAAGCTTAATAATACTCATTAATGATTGCCCTGTGACAGCCTTCCTACATCCAAAGTTTTTCTTAAGCCTTCTGTATACTCCTGGTCTCAGCTGGCAGAGGAATCTTCACAACAGTAGCACGAAGCAATCTTCTCCAAATTGTAATCCCTCCATCTCTATTTTCCAGGGAGATCTGTTGAAATACAAATAGAATAGGGACTTAATGTATCAGGCATGAGAATACTTTTACTTAGTATAGATGCAGGCTACTTGAACTCCCATAAGTCCTCCTTGTTAAATTAACTCTATGTTCCGTAATTGTATCAGGTCATGCTCTTTGTTGTAAAACAATAGTACATTCTCTGGTCCTCCAAATATTGGTAAATTACAGTTCCCAAGAATTCACCCAGCTTGGTCAAAGGTGAGGAATGTAATGAATTGGTAAGCAATCAGTTTCCCACTCCTAGCCTAGAGTTTCTGAGTAGGTGGTGGCTTGCATAGAACATATCTTTTCAGCTCCTAGCTGGCTTTTTTTAGTGTTAAAATGATAGAATCACAGAATCATAGGGCTGGAGGGAACCTTGGTGGTCTTCTGGTCTAACCTCCTGTCCATCCTGGACATATGGTTGTCCAATACAATAGCAATAGCACTTAGTCTTTTATACTGCCCCATAGAGCTTTACAGCATTCCCTGGGCAGTTGACCATGTAACCATACTGCTCCCAACAATCTGGGTCCTCATTTTACCGACCTCAAAAGGATGGAAGGCTGAGTCAATTTTGAGCCCGGTCAGGATCGAACTGCAGGCTGTGGGCAGAATTTGTCTGCAATACTGCACATTTTTCCATTTCTGTTTTGGGGTCTTTAATCCATTAGAAGTGGCTCTATAAGGGCAGTGGAGCAAATGGGTCCCAAATCCCCCATAGTTCCTTCTGCCCTTCCCCAAGCCTTTAGCATTTCTGCAAGCAGTGAAAACCAGAATCTTAGTGAGCAGATGCTCTGATTTTCCTTCTGCATCTTTATTTTCCAAGGGATCACGAAGGCCTTTGCTTTCGTCCCTGAGCAAGGAAAGGAATATCCTGTTAGGCAGGTAAGCAGCTTCCTGGAATATTAAGTACTTCTTCTATTCTTCAGTCATCACAGCCGATTGTTATGCCAGATGCATCTCTGTCAGGAATCGAGATGTTTAGGGAGCTAAACAAATACATGGTAGGGAGGAAGAAAACCTATGATTGGCATCCTGGATTTGTAACAATTCCCCAGGGAGTTTCTTCCATCTTAAAGTCTCTAATGTTGGGCTAATGTCAGAGTCCTGTATGTCAACTCAGAGGGACTACTCGGTTCCCTGTTTCCCTATAGTTATAGGCATACTATAACTAATAGAAATGAAGTGCAGAAAGATTATGCTCCACATCCCTCTTACTGGGTAATTTGCAAAGCATTTTGTACAAACCCAGCACAGTCCAAAAGGGCAAAAAAACCCTACACATTTGCATTTAATAAAAAGGCAGACATAATCACATGACTTGTTTTCCCCACCCTAATACATAATTTCCTCACCTCAATGTTCAGAGAAATGATAATGTAAAAGTAGCTCAAGAACTTATTTTAACATGCATCCAGTGGTGGGTTTCAAATTTTTTTACTACCGGTTCTGTGGGCGTGGCATGACTTGGTGGGCCTGGCTTGGTGGGCGTGGCAGGGGAAGGATACTGTAAAATCTCTATTCCCTCTCCCCTCCAGAGGAAGGTTACTGTAAAATCCCCATTTCCTCCCGATCCGCTGGGACTCGGGAGGCAGAGAATAGATGGGGGTGGGACCAGCCGGAGGTAGTATTTACCAGTTCTCTGAACTACTCAAAACTTCTGCTACTGGTTCTCCAGAACTGGTCAGAACCTGCTGAAACCCACCTCTGCATGCATCCTGAAATTACTGTCGTGTGAAAGAGACTTTAGAGAGGAGTGTTTTTCAACATTGGCAACTTTAAGAGATGTGGACTTCCACTCCCAGAAAGTTGCTGCTGGGGAATTCTGGGAGTTGAGGTCCACAACTCTTAAAAATTGCTAAGGGTAAGAAGCACTGCTATAGAGTAAGGAGTTAAATTGCCCGATTATTTGAGAGCTGACCACCAACTTTCTAATATCTTATAATACTAGACTAAAATTATACATTGAAAAGAACCAGGAACCATAATTGAAAAAGCAGTTCCCTAACAATGTTCATAATGTCTACAATTCATACTGTCCCCCTTCTACCTGCAATATCTAGCTCACTGTTGCTCTGGCAGCATAACATTTTCAAATTACTGTTCCTGGTCATCGCTGACTCACATTACAATGAGTTTAGAAATTATGTGTTCGATGAAAACAACAAAGAGAGATTGTAATAATCATTGGGGAAATGTAGATTATCAGTCGGGGCAGGAACCCTCCGGACTCTTATTATTTAGATTCCTTAAACTCAGGGATGAAATCCAGCAGGTTCTGACAGGTTCTGGAGAACCGGTAGTGGAAATTTTGAGTAGTTCGGAGAACCGGTAGTGTCAAATTTTTCAACTTTCAATTTCCAAACATTTGGGAAAAGTTGTGACATACTTTGGGGATTGTAAAGGTATTTTGGTTACTTTAATATAATTTAGATGTGCTTGGTAAGTAACTCCATAAATATCATAACCTTTTAACATTTTGTTTGTTTCATATTGCAGTTAATTGATGACTCTTCTGTTTAGCTCGGGACCAGTTTAGCTCCACGTGCCATAAAAATGTTAACATGTAACTCTAAATTTCCCTCTCATGTTTATTTTTTTCTTACAATTCACAAATTTCTCAGAATAGTATCAGGGGCAGGTTCCAAATCCCATCGCTACTGGTTCACTCGTGTGTGCATGTGCGCTCTCCCCGCCGCCACTACCGGTTTGCCCAATCCGGTGCAAACCGGTAGCAACCCACCAGATTAGTACATCTGAGATAGAATTGTGAGAGAACAGACAGGTTCCAGAAAGGGGGGGGGGAATCATTATCATAATTGCTAACACATTGAGCTTCAAGCCCAAAATGCATTCATTTTTTCAAGTGCTTAATAGTAATTGCACCCTGTATTTCATGTACTAGGCAGTGAGTCAATCAGAACCCTGCTGTTAGCTGCTCTAGCAGATAGATGTTTATTGATTCTATAGACAGAGAGATATGGGATGACTTTAGTGGCCATAAGAGTGTTCGGGCATCGATTTCAATCTCCTCTCTTAGGCAGTAAAGTAATAATTTTGTGCTTCTCCTCTATAGATAGCATAAGGTGACTCAGAGAGCACAGGGAAGGAGTTCTGCTTTGGAATTTTTATTTACATTTTATGATGGAATTTGTTGGACTCCTGCCCCAATAGTATAAATTATGACCGTACTGTAGCTAGATGGCTTGGCAAAGTGTAATGCATTTTAAAGTGTGACTTTGCTTATGGCTGCTCTGAATCATGGAATTCATGAATTCCATAGGTTTGGGTCATATTCTTGTGGCTTTCCAAACTGTTGCTTTTGATTCTTATGGATGAGCTAATGTTATTCCACGTCATTCTGAAAATGCTACAGATTGAACTCCTGCCTTCTGTCATATGTTGTTTATAGTTGATATTCGGGTCATTCCATGTCAAGTGGTTTGATTTCAGAAAAGTGCCCTGCTTGACCATCGTGGATTTTGATGGAATTTTGTGTGAACATGCACACGACCCCAATGAACATAGATAAAGCGTTACATGTGCTGATGCAGTATTTGCGGAGATACACTCATTTGTGTGACCCCCATACTGCAGCCTTCTACAGCAAGACTCTGAAGACTCCCATTGGCTGTATTTTTCTTTATATGCATTGTTTTTACAAGACATCCAGTATCATCAAGAAGTCATGCAGCCATGAGATTTGATAAAATAAATAATAAATAAATTACCATGTGGCTTGACTGGGTGCTCATATTTGGAAGTGGCAGAAAGAATATCATAGCTGATAAACAGCCAAATGAAAGGATTTGGATAATAACAATAGCAATGGCAGACTCTTATACTGCTCCATAGTGCTTTACAGCACTCTCTGAATGGTTTGCAAATGTCAGTATATTGCCTCCAACAATATGGGCCCTCATTTTACCCACCTCAGAAGAATGGAAGGCTGAGTCAATCTTGAGCCCCATTGGGATCAAACGCCAGACTGTGGGCAGAGTTAGCCTGCAATACCACATTCTAACCACTGCACCACCAAGCCTCCTAACCTAATTGAAGGCTCTTGTCCAACAGCAAAGAAGTCAGTGTTTGGTGCAGAGCAGTTATAATAATGTGACACTTCAGACTGATAGTGGCAAAAGATGTGGCCTAATAAAATTATTAACTCAACCCAATGGGGGATACTTTAGATTAGGACCAATTATTTAGACCTGTCTTTCCTTAGTTAAAGTCAATGGGCAACACAGAGAAGATAAAAGTACACAGAAGACTGAATGGTTGTAATTTGACGAGGACCTCAGCTGGATAATTTGTAAAAATAGCAAAATATGGCAGTAAAAGAGAAAAACGATGGTTTTTCTCTTTTGTCTTTTCCCAGTTTGCTTCTTTACTCTTGAGTCCAAACAGAATCCTTTCCCATCTTTTCTGGCATCAAGTAAACCTTGTTTGGGAATTTCTACAACTATGTTGAAGGGGCTCGTCCACATGTCCTCTTAACTATACCTTGAAAGTACGTCACTAATCATTCTTTTAAAAGCATGATCCAGCCTTTCTTTTGCTCCAAGGCCATAACAGAGTTACCTAATTTCATATTTATCCAATCTAATGTTAAAATGGTGTTTTCCATCTTCTCCCAACCCAAGCCTTGCTGAATATATAACATGGGTCTTCAAAGGTGGTTGTGCGAATGACAGCAGAATCTTGATTCTGCCCTACTCTTTCTTGGCTGGTTTCAGCTGCTTCAGGCATGGTTCCTCTTCTCTGATCACTGGTGGCTTCCCTCCATGACTATTTTGCCTTTTGCTTCAGGAGGAATCAGGCACCAGATACCTGACTCAAACCATTATTATCAGGCTGTTCAGATTCCTAGCTACATGGATAGCAGAGTAGTGCTGTCTGAAGTGGGACAATCTATCCAGTATCTCCCCAACAGCTCCCCAACAGCTATTTTTAGATTGAGAGAGACATAGCGTATGAATGAAAGATCAAAAGAGAGGAAAAAAGAGGATGAGAGATGGAAAGAGGCAAGCAAATGAGAAAGCATACAAGGGAGATTTATATGAGAAAGAGATTAATGGGGTGAGAGGGACATATTGATTATAATAGGTCAGTGTTTCTCAACCTATTCTAAGATGTGTAGACTTCAACTTCCAGAATACCCCAGCCATCATGTTGACTGGGGAATTCTGGGATTTGAAGTCCATATATCTTAAAGTTGACAAAGATGAGAAACACTGCAAAAGTGATGGACAGACAATGGAGCAAAATAGAATGATGAGATGTTAATGATGAAGGGTGATGGAATGGATGATGGTGCAGAAGCTGGTGATGGAGCTGAGTCAAAACTTTTCTCTTTGACTCTATAGCCTTGCATGGGGGGCATAGAGGACCACACAACCGTGGGGCTGGCTAGTCACTTGACTGGCTGTAATAATCCAATGTTAAATGACAATTTTAGGATTCCCCACTCTTTGATGTTTAATTGAGCCGTGGTAGTACAGTGGACTAATACACTGTTATTAACATCTGCTGCTTGCAATTACTGCAAGTTCAAATCTCACCAGGCT
>JANHZT010008476.1:35368-51177 GCA_032468215.1 Stegonotus admiraltiensis | reverse complement strand
CTCCCCAGCCCTCCCCCCGACTTCCCAGAGCAGAATACAGGGTATAGCATTCAACAAACATATTCTAAAACCACGTTTTACGGGCACAAACTGCTTGTTTCTTATGCAACCACAATGTCTGGTTTTAAAGTTGCAGGATTGAATGTGGGAGCAAGTAGGATCACTCTTCATAGGACAGCCTAAAAAAGAAAATGCAGGCCTTTGTCTCATCTTGGGACCTTTCTTACATTAGATCTGAGAACAAGGATAGAGAGTGGGTGGGCGTGCGTTCATCAAATTCTGAGTGGGCCCGGGGCGATGCCTTTTCATTGTAAAATGCCTTTTCGAAAGACTTGGATCTGTCTGTGTGCTCTTTGTCACATACAGATCAGGCTTATTTAAAACAAAGGCCTATTGACCTTCCTAACCCCTTCTAGGCCTGTGGCAGCTTTCAGGATTCATTGTTTGCTTTTAAGTGGGTAGGTGACACTTCTCGCCTCTTTGGACTTTCAGTTATCTTCATTCATCTTATCAACAAATAAGAGAGGCTTCCTTTTTTTTTCACCCCCATATCCCGCCCCAAATAGCTTCGCCTTTCTCTGTGGGCTGCTATTTTCAATCTCCTATTCGACTTTAAAAGTTATAAAATACATATTATGGACATTTGAAGGCTGTTTTCAGCATTCTGTTTCTTTCTGCTTATTGTGATGCTGTTGTCTTGGTTTTTTTAATAGGAGCATTTACAGGAGGGTTTATTATTGATGTATAATATCAAATTTTTTCTTTTTTTTTTTCCTGTTACCTACATACTATTATTAGGAGTATTGTTCAGTTTGCTTTTGGGATGAATAACATTGTGCAAAGCACAGAATAAGGAGTAGTAAACAAAAGAAATTAGAGGTACCAGATCAGAGAAGAAAAAAAGCCTTCTAAATATATGAATTTAAACAGCACTTTAGAAATGCTCTGTAACCTCAGTCCATTTTCTTCTAGGTGAAATCAGTAATTGTGCTACTCTGTTCATTTCTCAGTGATTGTTCACTTCTCTATTTCAGCTGAACCAATGCTTATATAGCTTGCTACTATGAGAACTTTAGCTAACATCTAATGAAGTCATATTTTTGTTTTATTTTTTTGGACGTTTCCCAGTCTTCCTGAAATTTTGCATTAGAAACTTAGCCTCATTCAAAATTTGTACCCAATCTACTGTTTTCTCAGTAACTTTAATGACAGGCTACGTAACTTATCCATCTCACTTAATGATTAGTTGTTCCCCATGTTGTTTTCACATATACAGGCTTGTTTATTTTCACTGCTGTGTTTCCTTTCCTTCAGCAAAGTGAGCTGAACTCCTTCCTGTGGACTATAAAGAGAGACCCACCATCTTACTTTTTTGGTACCATTCACGTCCCTTATACTCGAGTCTGGGATTTTATCCCTGAGAATTCTAAGAAAGCCTTCCAGGACAGTCATATTGTCTACTTCGAGTTGGACCTCACTGATCCCTACACAATCTCTGCTTTGACCAGTTGCCAGCTCCTACCACAGGGCAAGAACCTTCAGGATGTGCTCCCCAGGGACCTCTACCGCCGACTCAAACGCCATTTGGAGTATGTCAAGCTGATGATACCTTCCTGGATGACTCCAGATCAACGAGGCAAAGGCCTATATGCAGACTACCTCTTCAATGCTATTGCAGGCAACTGGGAGAGGAAAAGGCCTGTTTGGGTCATGCTAATGGTGAATTCTCTGACTGAGGTGGACATCAAGTCACGGGGTGTACCTGTTTTGGATCTCTATCTGGCTCAGGAAGCAGAACGCCTCAAGAAGCAGACAGGTGCAGTTGAAAAAGTAGAGGAACAATGCCATCCATTGAATGGTCTCAATTTTTCTCAGGTAAGGATGTTTAGATTGTTTTTTTGATAGACATATGAAATACTCAATCTGTGCTCTCATAATTCTTAGCTGGTAACCTTTTCTGAAAGGAACCTGAAGAAGCTAGAACATTAGGTCAGCTTTTTATCATTGAATACCTTCATCTAATGTTATAAAAAAAGGAAGCAGATCAACAGAATAAATGTTATAAAAGTAGAACAGAAGGTTCAGTCCATATGACTGTGCTTTTATTAAAATCCCAGCAAAATAAACATTGTATCTCCTGTTTGAATAGTAATATATTTGTTCTAGGAATACAGTGTTGTATTTTTTATTTTTTAATTTAAAAACACTTTTTACACACGTATTTATAGTTACTTTTTCTGTTCAGGCTTGAACTGCTTCACATTTCTCCTGCTGTGACTCTGCAAACGTGTACAGATCTGTCAAGTATTTGTTCTAAGCCAAATGTGTAAATTGAGATCCCTAACACCTTTTTGTTTAACGAACTAGAGTTGCAAGCAAGCTTTTTTTTTCTTCTTTTTAATGCATGATTTGGGTTTCTTAAGAGAACCTTGTTTTACAGCTTTTCGTTAACGCCAGGATGATTAATGCAATATATCGACTGCAAGTCCTTCATCATAGGCCATTTGGGCTAGAAGTGATGAGTATTGGAATTCAATAGCATCTTGGTTAGGAAAAAAACCCTAAAAATAAAAAAGGTTTCTCTTGGTTAGCCAGCCAAGAAGAGAAATTGGAAGGCTGGTGAAGCATATATGAGTATACTTGATATGTAATCACAGCCAATTAGCATGACTTGACAAATGTATTGTTATTTGATGAATATAGTCACTCTGAGGGCTGTGCAGCACTTTAAAAGGCAAAATATAGCACCTGTCTGCAACCCTTTAGAGCGGGCCCATATCTTCTCCCAAAATTGCACAGTTTCTAACCATGGCTGCAGTGCAGTTCCAGCTAAAGATAGATTTGGGTTAGAGAGTTGCAGACAAGTGCTGTGTATGCACTTCTATATTCACCAAACCACCTTTTTGCTTTCAAATCCAAATTGCTGCCCTATTGTTGGTACTGGGTGCCTTACCACTAGGGACTTAATGGGGATGTTTGAAAAGATACCTGTAATTCCAACAAACATTTAAGAAAGGATTCAGGTTATGGAAAATGTCTTAGAATGCAACATATTGGAATGGATATCTTCACCCCTCATTTAGCCCCGTTAAACAAGTACAGCTTGTAATGCTGTTGCACGAAGACCTGGGGAAATGTTAACATTGTATATCTGGTAAATGATGCCTGAAATCATTGCCATCCCTTCTATGGAAGCAGCATGTTTGGAGTAAATTGAAATGTTTAAGGTAGGCCCATCCTCTGTTGCTTTGAAATTAAGTACACTAAACGTGCCTTACCATGATAACAAAATGGCATACAGTAGAGCCTGGAAACAGCCACTGATGATATGATTATCAAAGAATCCCAGGCTTTCACATAAATACTTTTGTCTCTAGTGGTTTTGAAAAAGCCTTTCAAATTGCCTAAAATGTTGGACACGCTCTCCCTGTCCTTGTTCTGCTAAGTTCTGCGAGAGGTTGATACAGCCTGAAAATCTGCATTCATGGACATCTGGATAGTTCTAGGTCATAAGTGAAGGCTCTTGATATTATCAGACGCAGTTTATAATAAACCAAAAAGAGAAAAAATGAGTAATTTTGAAGATTCTTTTTTTTAAAAAGGAATATACATGATCCCCACCCCCTTTTCCCTAAAAGAGCTATCTTGACCTTTATATTGCTTCCTGGATAAGCATTTGTCTTTTGCTCTAGTTCAATGTTTTTCAAACTTGGGAACTTTAAGTTGTGTGGGCTTCAAATCTAGTTTGAGCAGCAGTTCCTTCCTTGCATTTCAAAAGCTGAGAAAAAGAGGATTAGAGTTTCTTAGATTGTCTTCATATATATGCTTTTCAAAGAAACTTTAAGCCCAAGCCTATAATAGTTTTACATTATAGTGAAAATTCATCCAGGATAAGAAAACATTGACAATGGTATTTAGGACCTAGGGTATTCTCTCTGAAATTTAATCTAGTGTTCCATACATAACATGCTCCAGTTCCCATGGGTGAAGTAAGGGAAGACCTTAGCCCTGAAATCTAAAGATTTTCCATGGAAATTTGCTAATGGGTTATTGAAGAGCATATAATTTCATTTTGTTGTGAAGAACAGTTTTGTTAATAATCAAAGTCTGATGAGTCTATGGCCATGATGGCAAACCTATGGCACGATTTTCAGAGGTGGCACGCAGAGCCCTCTCTGTGGGCTTGTGCACCGGCCAGCTGGTCTTCGGGTTTCCAGCGCTCCGGTGCACACATGCACGTGCATTTCAGTTTGGGCACTCAGTGCTGAAAAGGTCCACCATCCCTGGTCTATGGTATCAAATTTATCACCTTTTGGATGGGTGGAAGGCACACTTCCATTTTCATAATACAGGTAGTCCTTGATTTATGACTTCAGTTCAGCCCAAAATTTCTATTGCTATGTGAGACATTTGTTAAGTGAGTTTTGCCCCATTTTATGACCTTTCTTGCCACAATTGTTGTGAAACTCAGTTTATCATTTTTTTTAATTCAATTATAAAATAATAAAATAATATAAGATACAAAATACAAAAGTAAATAGGAAAACAGTGGAGAGGAAGAGGGGGAAGAGAAGTGTGGAAGGATAAGAAGAAAAAGAAAAAGCAGCATTGACTTCTGACTCTGTTGCAGTAAAATAAGGCATTAACATCAAAACACAACTTTTTGCTTTTTTATAATAACATGAACAAGCCATTTCTATCAAGATCTATCAATCTACTTGGTAAAATCTACTCTATTTGCCACAGTTATTCAATGAATCACTGCAGCTGTTAAGTGAGTAACATGGTTGTTAAGTGAATCTGGCTTCCTCGTTGACTTTGCTTGTCAGAAGGTCGCAAAAGGTGGTCATATAACCCAAGGACACTGCAACCATCATAAACATGAGCCGGTTGCCAAGTGTTCAAAATTTGATCACGTGACTATGGGGATGCTGCAATGGTTGTGTGAAAAACGGTTTTAAGTCACTTTTTTCAATGTTGTTGTAACTTTGAATGGTCACTAAACAAATGGTTGTAAGGACTACCTGTAGTGTTATCATCTTGGTACTATACATAGTTTGCAATGCTGCTTTTAAATGAAGATAGTCCCACAAGATAGCGGCATTTACTTAATTATAGATCTGAATAGACATGAAAGTGTTGAGCTCTTATGTCACACAGGGTTGGTCTGTCTTTGGCAGTGTTTCTCAACCTTGGCAACCTTAAGATGTGTGGACTTCATTTCCAGAATTCCCCAGTCAGCATGGTTTCTGGTTTCCATTACAATTATCTTTTGACGGTTTTATCTGCTGAAGATCTATTGTACTTCTGGAGGATCACAATGTATTCCAAGATGCTTTCCCACTTAATGTGGCCTACCAGTCCAGTCCAGTTATTTCAACTTACCATTGCTTCAAATTACCTAACAGGGCTTCAGGGAACATACATACTGTTTTCCTTTGGTTATGCACAAGAAGGGAAAAACTGATTTGCCACTACTGTACAGTATTTATATTTTATTCTGTATTAATACAGCCAATATTTCCCAGGACATAATTTGAAAGTGCTTATCCTTGATCTCACGTTACATGAGATGGTACAATGTCACTCCTGTTTCAGTAGATCACAGAGAATGGTTTGATGTTTTCTGAGCATTCAGAAAGAATACTTGCTGCCTACATTTCAAAGCACAACTGAAGATTACATAACTAATTTTTACAAGGCTTACTCACATTAAAGGAAAACTATTTTCTCCCCAGAAGGGGAGAATCATCTTAGATTTACTGAGAAAATAGTACTGAAGGTAGATAGTGCCACCTTTCTAATGGATCTTTCCAGATGGTGAATCTACGTTCTTTGAACACCAGAGGGCACATTGAAAATAGCGTGTACAAGCTCTTGAAAGCAGCCACCCATTCTCCACACCTTTACCATTGTTATTCATAGGAAGTATATTCAGTCTGTTGCTACCTTTTAACATGGGAAATTATGGGTGCAACAATCTTAGTCGGGCAAAGCAATAACACATCCAAGGCTTATTGCTGTCAAGTATAACAAGATACCTGGTTTCAGCATTCTAATTTCATGAGAATGATGGTCTTTTATTATCCAACACATCTATTTTCGGAATGAGTATGACAGATAAAATTACAGCATTTCATGAAGGTTTCATAAAACAAATTACAGACATGATTTGGTTTGATTTAAACTTGCGCTCACTTTCTGCCATTTCATTGTGGAATCAAATTTCTTGCCCCACAAATGTATCTAAAAACAATAACCAAATTCATATCAGATCTAATTTTTATCTTCACAAGAAATTCGAGTAAACTCTGATCACAATATGTTTTAATAGCTTCTTGCCCCCCATGTTCGTTTTATATTATTAGAAATCATGACAGAAGATGACACTGAGCTTTATAGGATTAATGCTCTGAGCACTGTTTCTGACACAATTTTTAATTTTTTCCTTTTTATTAAATATTTGAAATAACCCCAATAGAATAAATAGCAAAAAAAAAGAAAAAAAAGATGAAAGGTTGTGGATAAAAGAATAAAATATCAATAAACATGAATCTTGAATCATGAATCATGAAATACGTTCATTAAAATCATGAATCATGAAAGGTGAAGTTCATTATTTCATCAATTCATTAATTGTGCAAAACTAGGTTTATTATATCATTAAAAAAAACAATATATGAAATTAATACTATCATAATTTCATAATGACCTTTGGCCATGCCCTTTTATAACAGATTAATTTTGTGTAGAAAAAACATTCAGATTTGGTTTCTACTTTCCTGGCTATCAATTTCTCTACAACACTTTGCAGTAATTTTTTAATTAATAAATAATAGGTTTGCATTGGCTAATTCCTTACATTTTTTTAAAAAAAATCCCTTTTTATGACCCTGTAATCTCTTAATTCAGGATAGAGTCATCGGAGTGATTTGATTGGATGGAACTGAGCGTTTACTGGTCGGATACCCTTCCTGATGCCATGTGGAATTCACAGCAGATATTTTTTCTTTATGCCTAGGAGAGAAACATCTGCCACTACCTAGGATTGAACACTCAACTTTCTCAGTGGGAGGCAATTGTCTTCACCACTAGACCACCATGCTGCTCATACTTCCTTACCGTTTATTTAAGCTTATACTTGTATATCATTATTACTGTTGAGTCAATGGTTTAACTATCTCAACTTTTTAAGTACACTTAGTTTTTGAAGAGACTTTTTTATGGGATCATCCCAGCGGTAAAATCCGAGCAGATATCTCCGGCTTGCACGAACCGGTAGGGCCAGCAGCGGGAGGCTTTGCCCAACCGCTGGAACGTCATTACATCCTGTTTTTTACCTTCTGCGCATGTGCAGAAGGCTCTGTGCATGTGTAGAAGGCTCTGCGCATGTGCAGAAGAGGTGTGTGCGCTCACATTTCCAAACCGGTAGTGAAGGTAAGAGCATTTCACCGTTGGATCACCCTGCCAGGCATTATGGGATTTTGGAAAGTGTTATACATCGCCATGTTTATTTATATACCATCAAATGCACTTGATATTTCATTGAATAGGTTAGAAAATGTAGGTGATCACCATTTGGGCATAATATTTATGCTTGCAAAGGTGCAAAAACATCATGCATTACAGAATATAAACCACTCTGTCTTGCAAATATTGATAACCTAGCAGAATTATACTTTTGGCTCCAGCCAGACAAAATTGATCTCCTATGAGAAAACACAGCATTTATGTTTCATAATCAGTCTGCTGTAGAGATATTATATTGCCTGCCAACTGCAGGAACTTGTATTACATATTTCAATTGCTTTCTATGGTGGAAGACAATTTAAATTGAATAGGCTGAATTCAATCCAATCCATAATGTTCATTTTCTGCATTTGGAGGTTTTCAGTTTGGTTATGACAGGCTCTGATTTAACTCATTTTAACAACCTGGGGAAAAATACTGAAGATATTCTTCAGTAGCAGGTGAGAAGATTAGCACTAGAAAACACTTTTCTAAAAAAAGCAATAGTTCTTCAGGTTTTGCATTAGAGTTTTAAATTAAATAGCCTGCATCTAGCATAACCAGTGACCAATTAAGTATTTGATGGAAGTATTTTTTCCCTATATTTGGTAGTGAATTTTACAGGCATTGAAGAAAGGAATGTGCAAGACGATCCACACCTACTTAACTATAATTGGCTGGATTGGATCTGAGTGTGAAAAATGTTTAAGCTAAGGATTTGTTATAACCTCAGCCTTGGCATATACTGGTGTTAGGGAAGATTTATATATCCAGCCTTGTAAATTTCTTAAGAGGTTTGTTGCTTTGCTATAACAGGATTAACTGATTGCTACATGTGGCTAGATTATCTCTTAATAAAAGGTGAACTCATTCAGACTTTAGCTCTTGCACAGTGGTCTTTAGCTGGTGTTGAGAAGAACATGTCTTTCAAAATGTCCTTTTGTGTACTTGTGTTCTGTTTGCTTTAGAACAGACAGTTCTTTGTAGGCTGTGTTCATATACTTAAAAATAAGGCTTAAAATATTGATTCTTCAAGTATGCACCGAATCTGAATCAATCTGTTTAATCCTGTCCTGGACATTCTAATGAGACCTGACTTGTTTCAGTCTTTTTCTTCACCAAGAGAACCCAGGGTGATATAAATCTTGATTCTAATAATACTTAAAACACCTATATTCATTATGTCAACAAATCATCCTTCGTGGAAAATTATTCCATCAAGTTTAGAATTCTTTGTGAGGGGAAAAAAATAGGACAAACTTCAAAACCTGGGAAGACTTTGTGTTGTACTTTTTCAAATAGTCCCAATACACTAGGAAGACTTTGCTACGCTGGAAAAGTCTACCCTAACAGAACGTTACAAGACCTTAACTACTTATTATTTGAGTTTCCATACTAGAAAATGACGAGGATTAAATTTGACATGTTCTACATGCCAAAACATAGCTCTGCGTGTAGAATTTAATACTTTTATTTCTCTAGCCAGACAACCAGGCTTAGGAAATGTTTCACTATTTCAGAAAATCTCTGAAATAAAATCTTTTTTTCTCTCCTCATTAAGAAATGCTTAGACTTGATTTGCCTCTGCCTAAAAGTTTATCCTTTTGATGTGATTGTTAAGTTACAGAGTTTCCTTTCAGAATACTTAAATGTTAAATTACAGGTAGTGTTGACTTAGCAACTGTCTTGGACAGTGACTGTTTGCAGATATGACAGTGATGAAGAAGTAACATTGTGACAAGTACCCAAATTTGTAACTTCTCAGGTCAAACAAAGGAAAGCTGAAGTACAATCATAAGCACAGTTGTGATTTCACTTACTGACTGCTTTGCTTAATGACTGAGTTGTTGGTCTCATTTGTGGTTGCTAAATGAGGACTACCTGTAATGGATTCAGTTGAGGGCTGCTTTGTGATTGCAAACATTGCCAAAAGATTAAAACCCAAAGTGAATTCTGGACAGTATTAATTTGAGGTCATTTTCTATTTCTGACATATTCTCAGCAGCCAAATCGGAAGAGAAATAAATGTGAACTAGAACTTTCCTATGTTATTTAGTGAGGTTTTTCCCCAGCTCCTTTACATTTCTGAAACATCCACACTCCAAATAATAATTGCAAAAATATAACCTCTTTTTGTTCTAGTGACAGTATTTTTCCCATTTGTCAAACCTGTTGTGTTCAGTACAGTGAAACATATTTTTTTAAGAAATTCTTCTAAATTGTCTTGTTATCACAGTGATCTTTTTTTTTCCAGTTGTCAATTTGTGTGGCAAATGCAGAAGCTAAAATTGGCTTATTTAGTTGAAAGCTCTCAAGAGTTAGACAATGATGATGCAAAATTCAAAATTTGGGATGACTGAAACTGAAGCTGTCTGATACTTTAACTTCTAACTCAATCTTACTAGTTAGTATAAGTGGTATGAAATACATTTACAAATGTACTCATGACTTCCTACTTCTCAATTTTGCATCTGTGTGCAGATTTGGTAACAGCTGGCCAATTCTATCTCTGAAGACAATTTCTGCTGCTGCTGCTGAGATTTCAGAATCATTAGGATCCTTTAAAGGGCTGTTTTGAGCATGTCAGGGAAGCTATCAGTTTGCATTAGTAAAGACGTGCCATCTGCACAGTGCTCATAGTTCCTGCTACTTGGAGTGTGATGTTTTCATAACTTCCAATAATTATGAGCTTGCTCAGGGCTGCTTGATAAAGACTCTCTTGTGTTCCTCAACTTGCCATTGGTCATGGCGTGTGATCACAAGCCACTGCTTGTCAAATTTAAGTTTCTTTTTCTGTCTCTTCCTCTCCCTTGCCCTCCTGCCCTAAATTCCTAGAGATTACTTGTCATGAGATCCAGTGTTGGCGCAAAAGGACATAGCTTGCCATCATTATGGAGCTGATGGCAAAGAAATAACTACCATTGATTACTTTTTCTCCTAAAACATCTAGGAAGAGTAGAAAAGTTCCTTTCCAGATTACATTCTCCCTGGCAGGAGAGAAGGAGTCCAATTCTGAACTTAGGGGACTTAGACTCAAAACGTAGTATCAGTCCCATCTCCATGACACTTTCAGAAAAATCTGTAAAACAGGCTAGAAATAATTCTACAGTTTGATTCTCTTTAAAGTGGGTGCAGCCTTACTGGAACCTGTAAAAGGAGAATCCTGTAGAATGTGATGTGATTTCAAAGCCTTCTTACGCCTTGAGGAATGTCTATTGAGATTCTCGGTCATCCAGGTCATTGTTGTCCCAAAGGTGCTTTTTCAAGAGGCAACTGAACTTTCTTGTTTTTCTTTGAAGATGTTTTGCTTCTCATCCAAGAAGATTCTTCAGCTCTGAGCTGAAAGTCCAGTTGCCTCTTGAAAAAAACACTTTTGGGACACCTTGAGGAATATTGTAAATTAAACTATTGCTTTTATGGTTCTTGAGTTGTCTATGTTTTTTATGTTTTTTGTCTAGCAACTACTTTTGCCTTATTTACTGACTGATTAAAAGAAATCAACAGGATGGATAAAATTTTAAAAATGCATGCCAGCAACTTGGGTTTCCAGTGCTACATAAAAATGTCATTGACCATTATCTTTCCTGTCATAAAAACTTTATAGCCTGACATGAATCGATATCAGCTTCAAGCTCATAGGTTTTTCCGCTTCCAAGATGCCTTCAGATGCTTACATTACTGAGTTAGGTGTTTAGGATTTCCAGACAGAGCCGGAGGCCTCCAGATGGCAGTTGAAACAAGTAGCAGCTCTTCAGACTAAGCCTCGTGTCATATCTACTGATTGTGTAAACTGAGATAATGTAAATGAGTGAACAGGTCATTTCCTAGCTACATTTCAGGTTTTAGTGGATTAGTCAATAATAAATATATCTGTTGGCTGCAAGGAGGTTGACAAGAAATTCTGATTGGATCATTTTGATAGAATGAATTTGGAAGTGTTTGAAACAATAATTTTTAAAAAATTGGCTTGGATTCTCATACTGATTTTAGCTTTTATTTGGATTCAGTTTATATTTATGGAAGGATGTCATAGTCATTGGTGGCATGGTGGTTTAGCGGCTAAGTTGATGGGCTTGTCAGCTGAAAAGGCAGGTTTGAAACCCGAGCGCCACATGACAGGGTGAGCTCCTGTCCTTGCCCCAGCTCCTGCCACCTTAGCAGTTTGAAAGCATGCAAATGTTAGTAGATAAATAGGTACCACCTTGGTAGGAAGGTAACAGTGCTCTGTGATGTCATGTTGGCCACATGACTGCATAAATGTCTCTGGATAGCGCTGGTTCAGCGGCCTTGAAACGAAGATGAGCATCACCCTGTATAGTCGGCAATAAATAAAATCTGAAGGGACTTCTTTTTTTTTTATTGTAGCCATTATATGGAATTTTCTAGTAGAATTAGATCAAACGATAGGAATATAGTTATACTTGCTATTGGGAGAACATATATTTAGGAAGGATTTGTGATTTGGATTGATTGCATTACCACATAAGCCAAGTAGTAAGAGTCCTTGATGGCAGTACAGAAATGACTTCTACAAATGACCACATCCTTTTGCCTCTTCACAACCTCTTGTATAAAACTTAGAACAATGACTAAAATAAAAACTGGCCATAAATAAGAAAGACAAAGAACATCCCTAAAAACAGCAGATTGGTTGACCTACTGCACTTCTATCTTTCTTGATATTAGTTATTGATTGTAGTGTTGCAAAGATTGGCTGGTTTCTCTAAAAGGAAAAAATTGAAAGAGTTTCTGTGTCTGAATGCCGTGGGATGATCATAACCTCACTGCTAAATTTCATTTTGTGCTAAAGCCTTTGCTCTGGTTTTTTTTTTTAAATACTGCCAACATTTTTATTACTGTTTTATAGCGGTATTGATCAGATGAATATGTTTCTATAATATGAGAAAAAATGAGAAATTATCGGTGGACTGATCATAAAGGAAACATGGCCATTTTAATTATTTAATTGCCATGAGATGCTGATATTTTCATTCTGCCTGGTGGCCCAGTGATGTCCTAAATCCTAATTTGAGAATTTACTTTAAGTGTTTAATTTGCTTCATATCACAGGGATGTTTATCTAGGAGCCTGCCGGCATTTAAAGGGGGTTCAATTGTCATAAAATAGTGGTTTCATGACTGCAAAGATAGAACGTAATGTTCATTTCAAAGCCTACATGATAATTATAGAAAGCCCTGCTTTTCAAGAAACAATGCAATGCAATGATCATATTCTTATTAGAAGATTATACAAATTGAGACTAGATGGTACTCATATTAACGCCAATGGTAACTTAACATTAAGTTTACCATGGGGATCATTCAGTGTAGCTGTAATTTCTGACCCTTAAGCACGTAATTGTGTTTTATGGATTGCTTCCTTAAACATTTATGAGAGAGCTCTATTCCCAAGTAAGAATTGGTCTGCTGATCATGCCAAGTTAGAAAACTTGGCATCAGCAAATGGCGGCTGTCAGTTCCCTGACAACCTGGCAACACCTACTTTCTGGAAGCCACGATTTTTTATTTATTTAATGATGGCATGGAATAATTAGTATCTGTCTCTTCAAGGTGAAATGCTCCAGAATTTCATCAATTTGCTATTTGTAGGAAGGGCCCATGAGATAGTCTTTGCCAGTAATGCTCTACCTGCCCTAAAAAGCACTAAACTGGATATTGTGTATTTTATTGTATATTCAGTTTTTAACAGAAATGCTTCTTGGATGTAACAGAACTATAGTAACCAATGTTAGCCAATTTTAAAATACCATAACACAGTTATAGCAAACCTTTTCAGCACCGAGTGCCCAAAGCGGAAAAAACATGTGTATGTGTGCGTGCACGTGCCAGAGCGCTTGAAACCGGAAGACCACCTGGTCTTCGGGTTTTTGGTGCTCTGGCACATATGAAGGCCAGTTGGCCAGTGCGCATGTGTGCACCAGAAATCCAAAGACCAGGTGGCCGGCGCACACATGTGCACAGACCAGCTGGTCTTCGCATTTCCAGTGGTCTGATGTGTGCAAAAACTAGGTGGCCGGCACGCATGCACGCGGAGGGAACCAAAAGAGCAGCTGGAAATGGCACGAGTGCCCACAGAGAGGGCTTTGCATGTCACCTCTGCCACGCGTGCCATAGGGTCGCGATCATGGCCATAGTGGGATTTTTGCTTCAATTGAAGCCTAGAAGGGTTGTGATTGTTGCCAAGAGGCTATAAATGGCGAGTAGTAATTGTTTTTTTTAAAAAATTAAATTTAATAATTGAATGTAATTTTTTACATTAAAATTTATTTTTTAAAATCAAAGAGAAAAAAAATGGTAGCAATTGGTTGGACTGTTTGAAGCATGGCGGATTTATCTCTACAGTCTTTGTTTCATCCAGAAATGCATTCGTGGTAGGCTTCCAGTTTTTGCAATGCAGCCAGTCCTATGGCAAGCATGTTTGTTAGTTGTAGACATGGCTTTTGGTGGGGTTTCTGCTGTAGTTGAAATGGTTTTATCCTTTCATCTGAAAATTAGCTGCTCTAAGTAGATGTATGAGCAACGGAAACCCTTCTGAAACATCTGTTGTGGATAACTGCAGTGAGGAGAAAAACCATGTTTGCCATCATGCGAGACCTTTAAGTATTCAATACGAAAGTTGGAAGACAATCTGCATGCAGTCAGCTGAGTATATTTAGAAGCATCCCTATGAATAGAAAACCTATGAATAGAAATGGTAGTATAACTTGGAGAACCTTTGTTCGGTGTTTAAGGAACATCCTTTCAGACATTCAAACTAACCGAACATAGGAAGACCAGGAGAGATAGTGACGGGAAAAAAAAACCCAAGAAGGGATTTCGATGATACAGTCCATGTGTCCAGTTTCTTATAGCCCATCCAATGGTTTCTCAAACATTTGGCAGAGCAACTGCATAAATGTCTGCAGGGGATAAAAAGATAGATTTCTGGATTGCTAATATAGTCAAATATAGTCAACTGAGTACTTTCCTGTAGGGCCATAATGGCGAACCTATGGCACAGGTGCCACAGGTGGCACGCGGAGCCATATTGGTGGGCACACAAGTGTTGCCCTAGCTCAGCTCCAGTGCGCATGCGCGCACCAGCCAACTTATTTTCAGGCCTTCGGGTCCCACCAGAAATCGGGAAACTGGCTGTTTCCAGCCTCCGGAAGGCCTCCGGGGGGGATGGGGAGGGCTACTTTTGCCCTCCCCAGGCTCCTAGAAAGCCTCTGGGGCCTGGGGAGGGGAAAAAACAGGCCTACTGGGTCCACCATGCCATCGCGTGCCAAAAGCAGGGGGAAGTAGGGGGTCACGTGCGCATGCGCGGGAGAGTGGGGTGCATTGAATTATGGATGTGGGCACCCACACCCGCAACCCCCTGTGCTCCCCCCGCTCTTGGCACGCGACGGCAAAAAGGTTAGCCATCACTGCTGTAAGGGAAAAGGGATAAAAGTGATGGGGAAGTCAGACAGAAAAGAACTAGCTGACACAGTAAAAATGGAAAAGAGATCATCGGTGTACCTAAAATATTCTGCTGTCTCTTGTGAAAAATAATCACCTTTTATTCTCTGCATTAGCATGGACTATTGGTGTAAAGCAGAAGATCTCATACCCTACATTAATTTTCTTATAATGTTATGGTTAAGTAAACTTTAATTGTTTGCAATCATCTGGTCCTCTGAGCAAATGCAGAATAGAATAACCTTCCTCCCACATGTCTAAGAGACGACAAGAATCCGAAAAGGAACTTATTTGGAGATGAGATGCTTTCACTTTACACTTTGAGGTATCACCGCAGAGATTTTAAAATTTGGTTAGCTCTCAGTATAGGAGGTGACAAGGCTGAGCCCAAGGGAGGGGTCAAACTGGTCACAAGTCTCAAGTTCCTTCTCACTCACAAGAGATCTAAGTCCAGCCAACCTTGAATTCCATTGACTCTTATCTGCCACCAATTTGCTTTGACCATTAGTAGTTCAGATTCAGAGCTCAAGCTTGCAATAAATCTTTATGCCCATTTGAACTGCCTGGACCTTCTGATTTCTCTTTCCCTTAACAATTAGAACCAGGTTTTGATATTGGTTATTACATGGATAGTTCTTCAGCTCCAAAATTTGCACTCAATGATGGGTTTAGGATCATGTTTATTCAGACTACTTCTTTGGACAAGCCCTCCCACTCAAATCTTAATACTTTTATAAATGCTGGGAAAGGAGTCTGGGTGGCTCAGTGGCTAAAGTGCTGTTAAAGTAAAGCCAGCTGCCTGCAATTACTGCAAGTTCAAATCTCACCAGGCTCAAGGTT
>JANHZT010008476.1:22117-33349 GCA_032468215.1 Stegonotus admiraltiensis | reverse complement strand
CATTCCCACCCCACTCTGGGGCCAGCCAGAAGTGGTATTTGCCAGTTCTCTGAACTACTCAAAATTTCCGCTACTGGAACTCCAGAACCTGTCATAACCTGCTGGATTTCACCCCTGGTTTTCATCAGAACTCATGTTTCATCATTTGTCTCCCACCCTAAGGATGTCCATATATGTGTGGGCAGCTAGTGTTTTAGACCGTTAATCTTACGTTGGGGTCCTGTTTATCTTCACTCTGTGTGTGTGTGTGTGTGTGTGTTAGTTAAAGTTGTTCTGTTTTTTCTCTTAGTTCTGTATTTATTAAAATATATTTCTGGAAAGCAGTTTTAAAGCAAGGTCCATTTTATCTCAAATCCAGATAGAATGCTAGGAAGCCTTGCCTTGCATCCGTTAGAGTTAATAGTTAATAAGCACAGAAATTGACTCTTAAATTTTAGAAAGCCATTGGTTTTATTTTGCAACTAATGCTTTTGATTTATCCAGAAAATGTCCTATATAAATATCCACAATTTGCTTAATTATAATGGCTCCTTACACATCAATCATATTTGATCTGGGAAAATATTTGAGTATTTTTTATAACAAATCTCCATTGGATGAAACGTTATTAAAATAATTTGATTCAAGCAGGACATCCCAAGACTATAAACCCAGAGCAGGTATTTAACATATCTGTGTTATTTAAGAGATAGCTGGGCAATATTATATCTGAAGATTGTATTTCAGTTTTGTATTTCAGTTCATAGAAATTATGTAGCAAAGATTCTATTTGAAAAAAAGTTTAGCAAAAATAAAATAAAATTGAATGCTGAATGAGGGTACTATTCCCTGAAAATGCTAGAGTCAAACTCAGGTTGATGGCAGACATTTGTTGCATAAAATCTGGAAAGTTTGCCCATCTGTTTTGTTCAATCATATTCTGGGGGATTCTTCCTACAGCCTGTTGTCATCAAGGACAATGATCAGGTTATGCACTTTGCGAAGGGCTTC
Organism: Stegonotus admiraltiensis; assembly: GCA_032468215.1. Classification (NCBI taxonomy): domain Eukaryota; kingdom Metazoa; phylum Chordata; class Lepidosauria; order Squamata; family Colubridae; genus Stegonotus; species Stegonotus admiraltiensis. The sequence goes on along the minus strand of JANHZT010008476.1, from coordinate 32,359 downwards.
AAAAGCATTGGAGAGTCAGACGTAGCACATCTAAGGAAGCACAAAGCATCTGAGTGAAGAATTCCACTTTTCTTCTTCTTGGTGCTTGGCACGAACCATTTCCATGACAAAAGAGGATTATTGACTTTCATAGCCATGCTGCCTTTGATTCAAGGATCGCTTTGATTTCAGGGCCGCAGCCTCTGCTTATGAGACACAGAGCCCTGTCTCCTGTGTGTGTCAGGTGAAGAGGAAGGCAATGAAGAAGTGGTCAATTGTTGCAAGTATTCCCAGTGTGAGGGTCTTGAGTGATGTGGCAGGTTGAAACGATCCCTGGGACAATGAAAGACAACCGAGCGTTCCTCCTGAATCCGGGAAGATGTTCAGCTTCGGCTATAATTCATGGAGCTGAATGGCTCTCCAAACTGAGAGCTGAAAACAAATGCACACACATGCTCGTGCGGAGTGAGTGAGCGAAAGAGAGAGAGAAGATGAGGCAAAGGGATGGAACAGATGTGGGAGCCTTTGTTGAGAGGCCTCGGAGGCTAGCGGGGTGGCGATAGGCTAATTTGAGGCGCATAATGCCAGGTCCCTTTCATATGTAGAACAGCACTTTGATCCAGTCTGGATGAAAGTGATGGAAAGTGGAGAGGATGGCCAGGGGTCTTTTGTCTTTGACAAAAAAGGCATCTGCCAAACTCTAACCCCCCTTCCCTCTCCATGCAGCCTCTCTAGCAGGCTGTTCCAACAATGCTGGTAAAAGGGATGTGTCTCTTTCTTATCCCTCCGTTCCCTGACCAAAAACCCTTGTCCTGACAGCTGAAGAAATGAAGAAAAAAAAGGCTAAGCAGTATCTTGACTACAAAGCTTAATCATTTATTTTTCCACCGTACTAACATTTTCTCTGTTGTCGGCAAGGTCCAATGCAGTTGTTACATTTGTTCTCTTGGTGCATCCTTTCAAGAGAGACTTTGAAGTTGGCATGAATTCATTTTCGCAAGGAGGGGAGTGTCACTTGTGGAGAATGAGAGAGAGACAGACAGACAGATACTTGCGGCTCATAGAAAAGGTTTTTGAATGCCAGCACACTGCACACGATAAGGGAGCGAAAATATACAGCCCATTCAACATACTTTGCTTGAGGGTAAAGATAAAAGTAACGATGATTCCATACTTCGGTTAAACAGTGAATACTTTGGTCTTATGCTGTGCAGTGTGTCGGCAGTCAATATCTTTTCTTTTCTGTTTGTAAGTAGCAATTATACCTTAAGGGATGCTGCATCAAAATTTAGTTGGGGGGGGGAGTGCTTTTCCTAATATTGAAAATGTATGTTATAAAATAAAATAAAATAAAATAATCTGGCATGGGGGTTTAAGGCAGGGGTGAAATGCTACCGGTTCAGACTGGTTCGGCCGAACCGGTAATGATGGCGGCAGGTGGTTCAGAGAACCAGTTGCGATGGCAGTGCGAGGCTCCGCCCACCCACCCGGTCGTCGTTACAACCAGGAAGTAACCTGTTTTTTACCCTCTGCGCATGTGCAGAAGGGTTTGCACATGTGCAGAGGGTCCGCGCGGCCTATGCACTTCCGAACTGGTAGGGAAGGTAAGTAGATTTCACCCCTGGTTTAAGGAGCCTGATTTCTCAATTTGTGATTGTGCTCTTTTGCTCAAAGTCAAGAAATGTTTGTATATCCTGGTATACCTTGTCTTAAAAGTTGGAAATATTGCAAGAATGTCCTTTTTGCTAGATTGTAGTACAGATAGTCCTTGTTTAGCATCCGCCTTGTTTAACGACTGTTCGCAGTTATGCCTTTACGACCAGTCGGTGCATTTACAACCTTTGCAGGTGTGTAAAGCAAAGGAAAGCTGCAATAAATTCCTAAGTACAGTTTCAATTAGCAACTGTTTCACTTAACAACTGAATTGCCAGTCCCAATTGTGATTGCTAAATGAGCATCAGCTGTAACCAGAAACAGCTTCTTCTGTGTTTGATTGTGGTAGCAGTTGCCTATAAGCCTTATTTTTTTAAAAAAAGTATTTTGAAGAATGTATCATTTCTGTGTACAGGTAGTCCTCGACTTACAACAGTTTGTTTAGTGACCGTTCAAAGTTACAACAGCACTGAAAAAAGTGACTTATGACCGTTTCTCATATGTATGACCATTGCATCATCCCCATGGTCACATGATCAACATCCAGACGTTTGGCAACTGTTTCATATTTATGACGGTTGCAGTGTCCCGGGTTCATGTGATCACCTTTTGCTACCTTCTGACAAGCAAAGTCAATGGGGAAGCCAGATTCACTTAACAACCAGGTTACTAATGTAATAACCGCAATGATTCAATTAACAACTGAGGCGATAAAGGTCATAAAATGGGGCAAAACTCACTTAACAAATGTGTCACTTAATAGAAACGTTGCGCTCAATTGTGGTCGTAAGTCGAGGACTATCTGTATATTACCACATTTTTGAGTTTTCTACTGGAATTATCATGTATTATGTGAGAAGGATAGACTTTCTTTCATGCCAGTTCACTCTAGTCTAGTGAAACCTTAGTGTTGTCTCTGACAGCTATGTAGGCTTAACAAGGGCTATTTTATATGCCAAGATTTGCATATTTACATATGTAAAGCTTGGTAGAAAAGCAGGTTGTTATAGATTTCAGTATGGTAAAACGTATTTAATCAAATCAAGTCAAATTAAATCATACAAACTAGAAGGTCCTGGACTAGAAACCAGGAGACTGAGTTTTAGGCCTCCTTTATGCATGAAAGCTAGCTGTGTGACTTTGGGCCAGTCACTCTCTTTTAACACAACCCACCTCACAAGGTTGTTGCTGTTGTGGGGAAAATAGGATGAAGCAGTATTAGGTAAACTTGCTGCCTTGAATTGCCAAAATACTTTTTTTAAAGGGTAGAAATCTTATCATTATCATCATTGTCGTTCCCTAGTAACATACTACCATAACTCCCAGTGAGGCACTACCTTGACATGGTTGTGGTGCTTGTGAGCTCTGAGGAAGAGGAGAGCTATGAGAGGTTTAGCCATACTGGACAGATCTCATCAGAGCAGCCAACTGAAGAGTGTCTCTCCCATACAGAAGATGATGAGATGTAATTTAAAGAAATCCATATTGGATCAGTCCTTGCTCAAGTCATCATTCACTAGGTGTTGGAATTCCTGGACATTTACCGTAATTTGGCTGAGCAGCCAGGGCTAGCAGCTGCATTACTACTGGAAGAAAAGTTGTTTACCCATTGCAAATACACAAAAATTGAAAACAAAGAAATAATAATCTGTTATTACATGTATTTGTTCATCCCAAATTGTATAGCTAAAAGTCTTTTGACATGAGGTGACCCTGAGGACACAGATAAACCTCCAAGTGCTTCAACAACCGTCTAAAAGGATGCAAATGACCAGCTGCCTGGAAGGAATGTAAATCCTTCCATTCCCCACTATCCTGTCAGAGCTGAAGAAGCTTCTTGGATGAGAAGCAAAATGTCTCCAAAGAAAAAACAAGAAAGTCCAGTTGGCTCCTGAAAAAGCATCTTTGGGACAACCATGACCTGGATGACTGAGAATCTCCAGATTTTCCTTCAGTCCTTCCTCTCCAAAATCTAGAATATTAGTAACAGTGAAATCATCATCATCAGGATGGAAGGGAATCAGAGTTACGGTCTTTCAAATAGTAATATTATATCCAATTAGGTTGGTGGTGGTTTTGCTCCTGCTGCTGCTGGTGAGGAGAGGAAGAGAATCTTTCTTCCTATGAAATTTTCTCAGTGAAATATTGCGAAGTTGCTGCATTGAGTAAAAGAGGCTCATGTGACCCTGTTGGGTGTATACAAAACATATTGAATTCAAAACATTTTGAAAACCGCTTTCCACTTGAAATGCCCCCTTTTTGAGATTGAAACAGTTGTTTCTCATCTGAAATGGGCTGTTTTGACCATTCGTAAATCCCCCCCACACACACACCCCTCTAAACAGATCTGCCTGAAGCTCCGAACACTCCCTGAATGATGGAAAACCACCCATTTTGAATGTGAAACAGCTGCTTTGCATTCAAAGAGGGATATTTTGAATTCAAAATGTGGGGGGGGGGAGACTTTGTACACCACTATTATGTTCTAATCAGCAGAGCAAAGAGCAGTTTTGGAAGAGGGCATTTTAATTGGATAAAAGAGTGAGTGGTGTATGGGGGAAGGAATTATCCATTTTCCCTTTACTATTTAAGTGGGAGGAAGCCATACCAGAGATCTAAAAACAGAAATCTCCATTCCGCCTTGTCCTTAGAGCTAAACTCTATATAATCTAAGTGTTACGCTTCCCAAACTAGATTTAGTTTTTCAACTCTATGTTGAACCAGAAGTAACATAATGCAAAAGTTACCAGCGCATAATCGCTGCTGAGAACACTGGTCTACTTATAAACTTTAAAGCAAGGTCTTTCAAAATGGTCATTATTGGTGCCCAGGATCAAAGAGACTATCCAAGGGGTTACTGTTGTTATTCTTAGTAGTGATAATCCTATTAAAGTATTAAATCATTTTCATATCGTAAGCATCTGGAGGTCAAAGAACAGTCTGAAACTTTATGAAGGGGTCAATGAGCTGAACAGTTTGGGGAGCCCTGATCTAAAGGATGTATCAATTTCACCTTAAATCAGAGCCAACCTTTATAAAGTATGTCTTAAATTACTGTAGAACATCATTAAGGAACTGCACGGAATATAAATCCTTCCACCCTCCACCATTTGGTCAGAGCTGAAGAAGCTTCTTGGATGAGAAGCAAAACATCTTCAAGGAGAAAGCAAAGTCCAACTGCCTTTTGAAAAAGCACTTTTGGGGCAACCATGACCTGGGTGTCTGAGATTCTACTTAGACAGATCTTTAAGAAACCTCTCCGGCTTAGAACTTGAACACTCTGATGACTAAGCCATGAACCTCATCATCCAAGTTAGATCTCTGGACAACCTTAGCTAAAACACTGGACTGCAATAGTGTTATTTTCCCCAATGTTTATGTAAACCACGGTTGAGATAATTCCCATGAAATGCTTTGAATAATCGGAACATTACAGAAGTGCTAGCTACTAGGATATCTGGAAAGGAAATACTGAAAAGGGAACTAGGGACAAGTACTTGCCACATGCCATTTATTTTGGGTGCCCACTTTGAGATAAGCTTGCATTTTCCTCACGCTTTCCTCCCCCGCACCTTTGCCACTGAACAAAAGCACTTCCATGTGAAGAGAGCACCTTCAAATTCACAAGCTCTGGAATTTTTTTCCCTTGTTACAAAAGCCTCGCACTTGCGGGTCATTTGACTATGTACTAAAGATAAACCTTTCACAAAGGGCACCCTTTGAAGCTGCACCTGGTATTGCAATCTCCGAATGCGATAACACTTGCTAGAAAAATTGTTATTGGAGAGCTGTGAGGTTGGACTTAAGAGGATTCCATTTATAGCAGCTATTACTTTGCGAGGGAAGCCATAAAGTCCCCACTCTTTACAGAACGTAAAAGAATATTGGTTTCTTAATTGCAACTTTATTCATACAGTAGGTGAATTGTATTTAATTAGGTTTATGCCTTCATAAGGGCCATAGGCAAAATATATTTTGGTTATTTTTTTGGTCATGGTTTGAACTGCAGGGAATGCTACTATTACTGCAAAATGGTTGATTTTGTTTTGTTTGTATGAAAACAGATTTAGGCAGCTAGAACAGGTACATGACTGCTGAAAAGAATTAGGTGGGGTTTAAAAAAAACCATGATGTTTGATCTAGGATTTCTAACTTGTTTTCCCCAAACAAACCAGAGCTGAGTGCCATGTTTTATACTGGCCTTTTATTTCCTTTTTTTCTTTTAAGAAAGAAAATTCAGGGATCTCAGTTCATAAGTTATTACATACTTCACATTACATAGAGATAGTCCTCGACTTACAACGGCAATTGGGATCAGAATTTCCATTGCTAAGCAAGGCAGTTGTTACCTGAGCTCGCACCTGATTTTATCGTTATTGTTTGTGCCACGATTGTGAAGTGAATCTCTACAATTCAGTAAATCCCACAGTCATTAAGCAAATCCAATTTCCTCCACTGACTTTTCTTGTTGGAAGTTGGCTGGGTTACCAGTGGTGATCATGTGATCCCAGGAGACTGCAACCATTCTAAATTCTGTAGATGCCAATTGGGCGGTGCCCAAATTTTGACCATGTGACCTGTAGGGAGGCTGCAAAGGTTGTGCAAGGATTGGTCATCGGTCACTTTTTCAGTGCCATTGTAACTTGGAATGACCACGGAACAAATAGTTGTAAATTGAGGACTACCTGTACCAGGGGTGGGTTCTACTTACCTTTACTACTGGTTCATAATGGGGCCGCATGCGTGCGCGCTTGCTTCGCTCGCGTGCACATGCACTCTTCTGCACATGCGCACAAGCTTCTGCACATGCGCAGAAGCGTTCTGATGACGTTGGGGTTGGTGGGTGGAGCCTTTCGCCGGTTTTACTACTGGTTCTATAGAACTGTTGCGAACCAGGGGTAACCCACCACTGACCTGTACACACACACACATACATACAGCAAAGTCTTAAAGAATACTCTGCTTTGATTGAAATGCCCTTCAAGGCTGCCTGATGTGACGACTCATGAAAATGGCTCTTTTTGATACATTTTGCTGATTTCGCATTACGTGCACAGAACTCAGTCCTTCTAGTACTTCTTCAAAGGAAAGGATCATTGATTGGAAGCACTGAGATGGTTCCTCACTTCTTCTTTTTTTTTGAATCAAGCGATTTTGGTGAAATGTATAAACTTCTTCATTGATTTGGCTTCTGAAGAAGATTTCCTGCTGAATGGAGCAGTGAAATTCCTTTCCATTGTAAGCCAGAAATGCTGTAGGCTGCAAACATGATTCTTGTGTTAAGTAACAGTACTGCAGTCTTGTAAGTCCAGATGTACAAGGAAGCTTATTAGCAGTTGGTTGGTTATAAGCTTTCTTTGGCATTTCAAGATCTGCATTTCTCCTGTGGAAAGTTACCCAACATCCACTAAAGAGGCCATTATGGAAACCACAGCGTGGTTCTATTTCAGCTTCTTGTGAAGCTGCTGCCAAATTACTACTCTTCCGAATTTAACCAGGGAGCTTAATTAAATTGGTGCTGAAACAACCACCAAAATTCACCTAATGTATTTTTAAAAATATTTTGTTAATATTGCAAGGAAGACATTTGAAACTAGTAGGAGGGGGATGTTGCTGAAACATTTTTACCTTGAACTTTTTGTTGTTGTTCAAAGTTTTAAAAAATTACAGGCAGAGAATAAATGGTCTGAAGGGAAGGATTAAGCACCGTGTCTCCTATAACCAATTATTAATAGGAGTAGACTGGTTACGTATTTCTTAAAGGAAGAAGTTGAGTAAAAACTTGAAATTTCCAGTGCATTGAATAATTTTAATAGCATTGCAGAGCAAAACAGACTTGAACAGTAAAAGATGTAAAGAGGACGTAGAAGTGCGTGGAGTATCTTGCTAGCATCTATTTGAACCAAGCACCCATTTATTGATTGAATATATCTTCGACTTGCAACAGTTCATTGAGTGTCCGTTCAATGTTGCAACGGCACTGAAAAAAGTGACCTATGACCATTTTTGTAAATGTGTTGTAAGTCAAGGACTACCAGCAACCCCATGGTCAGGTGATCAAAATTCAGATGTTTGGCAACCGACTCATATTTATGACGGTTGCAGTGTCCCGGGGTCACGTCATCACCTTATGCGACCTTCTGACAAGCAAAGTCAATGGGAAAGCCAGACTTACTTAACAACCGTGTTACTAACTTAACAACTACAGTGATTCACTTAACATCTGTGACAAGAAAGGTTGTAAAATGGGACAAAATTCCCTTAACAAATGTTTTATTCAGCAACAGAAATTTTGGGCTCAATTGTGGTCGTAAGTGGAGGCCTATCCGTAATCCCAAATCTAACAATTTCACTGTTGCTGTGGGGAAAGTCTCATGTGAGCCATGGAAAGGATGTGTTGGGTTAAAGGAGATGCCCACTGGTGCTGCATGACTTCCAGAAATGTTCTTTGTTGACTTTTCCTGAATATGAGTCATACACAGGCCTATAAGTTTATTTATTTGGGGCATTGATGATGACATCGTTCTTATAATAACAATTATAGAAACTATTTTCTTCTTTGTAGATGGTTGAGTGTTTAAAAGATGTGTTTAGGATAGAATGCACAGACAAACACATAAATGAATGCCAAATGTTTATTATTCCAGTTTAATATATATTATTTAAGAATGAGTTTTAAGGACTGATTGGGAACTTTCCCTTTCCCTTTTCCTCCTTTCCATTCCCCAGGTGATCTTTGCTTTGAATCAGACTCTCTTGCAGCAGGAGAAGCTCCGAGCAGGCAGTCTACAGATTCCTCACAGTACAGAGGACCTTATCAAGCATTACAACTGTGGAGATCTCAACAATGTCATCTTCAATCATGATACTTCCCAAGTGAGTTGTGTCTCCCCATTCCCTTGTGCTGCTCACATTACTGCTAGTTAGCTTCTCCTGTGAGCTGTCCATATCCCCAAGGGACTGGACATTTTAAAGACAAGTTTATTTTCACTATTCAAAGTCAGCATCTGTGCTTCTTTGTTAACACTGCAATCGGCAATTGTGCTTCCAGAAACATATTTGTTGGTGGCATCTGATGGGCTGTTGCTGATTTGCTGGATAAGAAGAGAGTTTATAATATGTTTATTGAATTAAATGTTTTATTGTAATAGAGAGGGAACACATACTTCTATTCAACTTAATTTTAAAAAGATACCACTTTTTTTTTTTTACAACCCTGTAAATTATGAGCCGCGGTGGCACAGTGATTAGAGTGCAGTACTGCAGGCTACTTCTGCTGATCACTGGCTGCCAGCAGTTTGACAGATCAAATCTCACCAGGCTCAAGGTTGACTCAGCCTTCCATCCTTCTGAGGTTGGTAAAATGAGGACCCAGATTGTTGGGAGCAAGATGCTGACTCTGTAAAACCACTTAGAGTGAGCTGTAAAGCACTGTAAAGCGGTATCTAAGTCTAAGTGCTATTGCTATTGTCTACCTGGGGGAAGCCCCCCCTTTATTTCTTTGTTATCACCCTCCTCAAGAGGATATTTGATGCTGTAAATAAGCTATGTAAGAATTCAATTGTTTGATCCTTTCACTACTTCTTCTTCCTCTTCTTCCTATCAACTTTATTCCATTTTCTTGATGTAATGAAATATTTTCTTAATTCAGATTTTCTACAGTTTGAGCCAATGGCTGAACAACCAACCTACATATTTTTTTCATTGATGTATTATATTGATGGTTTATGCCATGACAAAGACTATTTGGTGACTTCTGAGACGGAGGAGTAAAGCTGCCTGGTTCATCACCTTATCTTCTAAGAGGCTTCTGCCTCTGCCATTACACAGATGACAGACTTCAAGTGGGAGAACTAAGCACTTTCTCACTCTGCGCTTAGGGAAAAAAAATCTAAAATGCATTTTTAATAAAAGAAGCTCATAAAAAGATCACAACTAACTTCACATATTACACTAATCCATGGATTAATGAATAAGCTATTAAGGATGAATCTACGGATCGGAAACCACAGTTATGTTAACACAAACCATTAAGCCATGGAGAAGTAATGTTGTTCCCAAGCTACTGCTTATTTTGGTTTTAGAAAAGGAGTTAAGATACTCTTTGGCCAAGCTTTTTCAGTTTGAATCTGCTCACAGTGATTTTTAACATTTTGCATTTTAATTGTCAATTGCCTTAAGTATCTGACAGAAAAGCAAGTCCCCAACTGGATAAATAATCCAAATAGTCATATTATGTGTTAATGTCATATATGAACAGATTAATTTCTGAAGTTATGTATTAAAATATGTTTTTATTTTATGGATTTTTTCTCTCAAAAGCATCGGTTAGAAACTCCCACAAATCAATTAAAGTTTTGTCCAACTTAAGTAGAGGCTAAAATGGATTAGAGCAATGTTGATCCTATAGCTTTAGTAGCTCCATATCAGCCCTTTGAGGTAGATCAAATCCAAAAATAGACCTGTGGGTTTCTGGAATGCTGTTATTTATTTATTTATTGATTGATTGATTGATTGGTGTGATTTATATGCTGCCCTTCTCCAGACACTCAGGGCGGCTTACAATGCGTTAAGCAATAGCCTTCATACTTTTGTATATACCTGCTTAGT
>JANHZT010008476.1:0-18035 GCA_032468215.1 Stegonotus admiraltiensis | reverse complement strand
TATACTCACTACTTTACATTGTAGCCAAGTGTCATTTCTTCAGTGTTGTCACATGAAAAGATATACTTAAATATTTAAAAAATATTTAAGGGGGGGTACTCACTTCTGTGATATACTGTAAATAGATTTCCATTTTCCAACTCTTCTTTGCATTTTCTCTGCATAAAACCTGAAGTTTCCCAACTCTCTGGGACAAATCTCTGGGACATGCTGGGATGGGCCAGAGATTTGATCTGCTATGTTGTATAATCTTCTTTCCTTCCCATAGGTCCCAAATTTCATCAATGCATCTCTGCAACCTCATGAGCGCATCATGGCTCAGGAGATTGACAACTACTTCCGCCATGAGCTTATCTACAAGCGGAATGAGCGAATGGGCAAGCGAGTGAAAGATTTACTGCAAGAGTATCCAGATAAAAGCTTCTTCTTTGCATTTGGAGCTGGTAGGTATACATTTTAGAAGTCTTTGAAAAGATAACGTGGATAAATTGATTCTTTGTGTTAGTAATGTAGAAACATCCAATTCACAAGAGAACACACTGAATCATTGCATCTTCAACGCCCAAAATGGCAATTCTTCATAGCCATTGAAAGATGCATTGTACTCTCATTAAATGTCTTCAATATCTCATTATAAAATCTGCTATCAATGGATTTTTCTTTGCTTTTTTATTTTTTATGTGGTTTTATTGTTTTTAATATTTATTTTTCATGTTTTTATTGTTTAAGCTGTCAAGAGTTGCTTCATGAGATGGGTAGCCATATCAACCCAATAAATACATAAACAAATTTAAATGCAGTCGCAAAAACAAACAGGCATGGTTAAATTCAAAGTGACAGCATAGGTTCAGTATTCTAGAATGGTATCATTTATAGCTGTATTCTCTGTCTTTCCTCAAGGTGAAAATTATCTCTTAGGCTCCAAACTAAATATACAGAATTTTAATTGGGCTTATTATAACATAAAATTGGCTTCAACTGGCATTTTTCGCCTAATAAAATAACCTCATCTGGTGGGCTGTACCTACCTCCCAAGTGTGAATCTGGTCTGAGAACACTTTGGAAGATGTAAGACAAGTCACTGGATACAAATTTGACAACTTAGATATGAAAAAATCAACAGTGTTTTTTTTTTAATTAAAGCAGGGGTCTCCAACTCCGGTCTTCAGACCAGCACTGATCTGCAGCCTATTAGGAAATGGGCTGCATAAGTGAGTAAAGCTTCATCTGTGCATGCATGGGATCTAGGTAGCATGTGAAATCACAGCCCCTCCGGTCCATGGAAAAAAAAAATTCTGCAGAACTGGTCCCTGGTGCCCAAAAGTTTGGGCGCCACTGCATTAAAGCATGCATTTATGCCACAAAATGCCTGTAGTATTTTTATAGGATTTCATTGTTTAAATTGACTAGTGTATAATGTCAGACTGTACTACCTGGAGGAGTTCCTGGAATACTCCACACAAGGGGGAGAGAGCAGCAATTGTATTTCAGTGCTTATTTTGTGAGATAATCAAATGATCTCAGATATTATCTGTTCTGGCATGCATAAATATTATACTGGCAGAGAGACAGTATGTACTCAATGATCTGCATAATGTCCTTTTCCCTCAAGGAAAAACTGATCAGGCGCACATTATCCAGTCAAGCTTTGTATACTCCTGGGTGTTGGCATTGTGTAAATTAACATCTGTCACTTCTCCCTGAATTTCTGTGGGCATGTAGTGTGGAGTGTGGAGTGTTAATGCTGGCTAATCCTTTTGATCATTGGTTTCAGTGAAAGAATTCTAAACATCAGCCATTTTTAAACTTGGAGCATTCCTGGCAGCAAACCTATAATTAAAGATTTGTTTAAATATATATTTGAAGTTATGTACTGATTTAAATGTGCAGGTTTTGTAGATGAATGGCAATAATTTTCCAATAAAGATATTCTTATTAGGCCTTAGAATGTTTTCAAATATTCATACTTGAAGCAGATTTCATCTCCCCTCACACAGAAGTTTCTGTGTTGCCAAAGTGATTCCAAAGAGGTTTGCAAGAGGTAGTACCTCTTGAAAAGTAGCACATATAACTTTTTAAATGAAAGTACTTCATTAGGAATCATAAAAACATGACATTTACTCAGTATTGTTATTAACTGTGATATATTTTAATAATATATTTTTATTATTTATTATTATTTGCTTACTAAACAGTATATTTATTAATATATTTTCTAACCATGTTGTGGCCATAGCTGAAAAAGTGAACTTACTTTCCCTAAGATATAATGCAATAAGAGGTGGTTTGTTTGTTTATTTGTTTTTCCAACTATGGTGAAGATAGTACAAATATGCAGCAGTTTAATGAAATGCAAAAAGTGTCATAAATGTTTGCAGACAATTTAAATAGAATGTTTCTTAAAGTCGCCTTTGGCTTCTGGAGCAGTGATGGGATAGCTACCCAGAGTTATTGTATCAGTGAAATGGGCAGCATAGAAATTTAATAAATACATTTAATAAATAGATCTAGGTTAAGATACAGGTAGTCCTTGACTTACAACATTTAGTGACTGTTCAAAATTGTAACTTCACTGAAAAAAGTGACATGTAAACTTTTTGTAAGTTTTTCAAGATAGATAGATATAGATATAGAGATATATAGAAATAAATATATAGATACGCATACACCACCCACAATGTAGGGCTATACTAGATCTTCCTGTACCTATAGCTTTCTGAGTTGCTTTAGCTGATGTCTCCGCATCAGATAAGGCCACAATTGGCAAAAGCCTTCTGACTTTCATTTGCTGTTCAAGCAGGAGCTGTATGTTCAGAAAGGTACCCAGATCTCAAATCTGCTATTTCTGGAATAATACTCGCTATTAATAGAACAATCTGATCAACAATGCTAACTCCTGGGTTCAACTTCAGTCTGTTTTGCCCCATCAAAACCCTTAAGATCTTCATGCACTAGGGCATTGGCAGCATCTCTCCTACAACCCAGGCTGATGATGTAAAGTGGCTTAACTTGGATATTAACAGACAAGGAAGTGAGAGCCCATATATCTATGGCACCCCATATATCTGAGGCCAGTGGGTGGATCTCTCACCCGTTCCTCGACTGAGTGAAAATACCCGGTGAGGAAGAAGAGGAACCACTGCAAAATAGTTTCTTGGTCTGCAATCCCCATAGAGTTGGGGTCCAATGGTCCAGTAAGATACCATAGGTGATGATACCAAAGGTCATGAAAAGGTCAAAAGGGATGGGGGGGTGCACTACCTTCATCTAAGTTCCAAACAGCCATCTAAGAAAGCAATCAATGTTACCTTTTGTCCCATTCCCAGGTTGGATCCCTGACTGAAAAGACTTCAATTAATTTGCTTCTTTTAGGGAACCATGATGTTGGTCTAACACCTGTAGCTTATGTTGCCACCTTCGTTGGCTAAGCACTGTGAAAATGGGTCACATGCTGACACCTTCCCAACTGAAGCTTATCCATATTGTGGAATCTGGCTTGTTCAAGACTGAAGGGTGCTTCCTATTTAAACCTAGAAACTGGAAGTAAACATCAGAGAAAGGACCTACTACTACTAAACAGCAATCTGTGCTATAGGTGAAAGCATTCTCTGATGTAAAGTTCTCTTCTGTTTAGCAGGATGCAAAACATTTAAAAGAATATAAATCTGAGTCTGTTGTCAAGCTTGAAAGAATAAATCCACTTTTTTCTGGGGGTGGGGGAGGGCAAAAAAAGAAGCCTTCATTAGAACAGTGGGTACCTCTCTTTATTTAAGACTAGATGAAAAGACTATAGCTTATTTACCCACTTGGCTAGAATTGATACTTACAAGGAGATCTCAGTTTCTCCCGTTCTTGAGTTTGAACACAGAACAATGACTGCCAAAGTAAATTGACCTCCCGAACGCCTGTGTTCATGTAGTAGGATAGGGATAATGGAGAGCTGAGTGCAAAAAGAGAAGGAGGGGCTTCTGCTGGCACAAGGGTCTGGGGGCCTTTCTCTTTGGAGTCACTCAAGTGTGTCAGGCCAAAAGAGGAAACAGATGAAAAGGGTTTCTGCTCCCTATCATGCTTCTGTGGACAGCCTCCCGCAGGAGTGAAACTGCTTGATCTTACACTTCTGAGGTGACCGTGTTCATTCATAGCTGCTTTGAAAGAAATGTTGAAAGTGGTAGGCGAATCTCTTAAAGTAAAGCACTTCTCTTAATTGCCAGAAAGTCTAGGATGTGCCTGTGTTTGGACAACAGCATCCAAGTACATTTCTGCCAAGGATTTCTAGTAGAAGGGAAGCAAATTGCAATGCAAAGATAAGATCCTTGCTGCCAATTCAATTGTGCAGGTAGCTTTCAGGACAGGGGAGAGACAGATTATCACAGGTGAGCACAATGCACTCGAGTACGGTTTGCTGAACACTGGATATGTTTTTGAAATAATGGAAGGTTCATTCTACATACTTTTGAACATGCCTAAGCTAATAAGTGAAACCTTCATTTGTGTGTGCATTTCTCTGTGTGTGTGTGTATGTATCTGCTCGTTTCCCATTCTACACATGTTTTGACAATTGTTCTTCTCTTTAGTCTTGATTTCTAATTGTTCAGTAATGGTAGAAAAAATCAAGAATGATCAGGAATATTGATAATAATTTTCAATATTAAAGGAACACTACACAGTAAAGTGTGATGCTCAGAAATGTTGCTCAGAAATGTTCACAATAGGATCTAATTAACTAAATTAGACTAATTAAAATTATATTGTGCAGCATATTACATTTTCGTTCTTAGCTACAATTCCAACAACTTTTTCATATTAATTTTTTTAACTGATAAAGATGGTTTTGAGTTGTATTTGTTGCTTACAGTATTAGTTCTCCCACTTTATGTCTGCTGCAAAGTTGTAAATTCTTTCATCCACTTGTCATCCAAGTCATTAATAAAAATGTTAAAAAGCATAGAGTCTACAGCTAAACATAATGCTACTCCACTTGCTATCTCGCTGAGGATAAAGAATTTTTGATACAAAGTCCTTAATCTGATTTTTCAATCCAGCAATATATCCACATAATTGCCAAGCCATGTAGTCCATGGAAAACTAGTTTGACATTTCAGCATGACTTGCTGAAATGACAAAACATATGTATATCTATAGCAGCTTCATAAGATGCTACCAGAAGCTATCTAATAAAAAAACGAGTGGTTAATCTAATATGACTTGTTCCTAGTAAATCCATGGGGATTTGTGGTAATCATCTCATTGTTCTCCAGCTTCTCAAGGAATCAGTCACTTTGTGATCTCCTCTATAATTTTTCCAAGTATCAATGTCACATTGACCAAATTCATGGATTTTCCTTTTCTTCTTTTTTGAAAGCAGGATTTTAGGATTTATTAAAAAAATACATATCAGGTTCAGCTAAACAGTTATGAAGTTGCTTCATAGAGTATGAGTCAAGTGACTCAGGAAGTGTACATTGGTCCAAAGTAAGAAGTTATTCCCTGAGGGTGTGTTTTTAAAATCTTTCTCAAACTTCAGTTATGCTCTTTTAAGGTGCTCTTTACAATTACTTTCTTTGAACTGAAATCTTGTTGGAGAATACATAACCAAATATAGGTAGTTCTCGCTTATAACAGTTCTTTTAGTGACCATTCAAAGTTACAGTGGCAGTGAAAAAAGTAACATGACATTTTTCACACTTATGATCATTGCAGCATCCCCATGGTCATGTGATCTAGCTTCATATCTTGACAACTGACTCACATTTATGACGAGTGCAGTGTTCCAGGGTCATGTGATCCCCTTTTCTGACCATCTGACAAGCAAAGTCAATGGGGAAACCAGATTCACTTAACAACCCTGTTACTAATTTAATAACTGCAGCGATTCACTTAACAAATGGAAAGAAAAATTGTAAAATGGGGCAAAACTCACTTAAGAAATTTCTCACTTAACAACAGAAATGTTGGGCTCAGCTGTGGTTGTACTTTGAGGACTACCTGTAGGAAGTGAGTAACTGTTGTGAGTGCAGTCTGTTCATCAGACTGAAGGCTCGACTCACAATCTAGTAGGGAAGTTCTCCCACTCTTCGTCGTGTAGAGTGAGATTACCTTAGCACTTCCCTCAGCTGGATATAAAACAAGATCTCACTTTTTGAGAAATGTGTGGTAGACGTCTGTAGAAAGACTAAGCAAAGCCTCTGAATAACAAGCTGGAAGAGATGACCAGGAAATTGAAATAGAGGATTCTTTGCTTCAGTAAACTTTTTTTTTTGGCAGAAATAGGTGAATTTGTGCTGTTTCAACACTTCTCATGTTCAAGCTTTCTGCATTTTAGCCAAATGTTTTTTTTGCTAGTTCTTATATGGTGCAACCTTTTTTTAATCTGGCACTCCAAAATCAAGATAACTCAGATTGCAGTCCCAGAAAACAACATTCTCCCATTGATATTTTGAAAGCCAGTCGTTCATCTGCAGTGTTCTTTTCCTTTCCCAGTCCTCTACCAAGGGGTACCCATCTGATCTTCTATTAATTTTAGTTTTATTTCAAATTCTTACAAATGCATGATGATGTGGTTGTATTTGCTCCCTGCATATGAATTACCAGCAAAGAGGAATGGCCTTCATACATCTTAGAAATTCTGTCACATGCCTGATTCATGACATCTTATTTCATATGCTACAGTCAGAATATGCTTGTTTCTGTTTCCAATAGTGCTTAGTATCGAACTACTTTCTCTGTGTCTTCTTGCAGGGTGCAATTACATTGTCTCTGCCTTTCAAGGTTATGGTATTATTGTGTTTGTTACACAAGATCTTTTTCTTCCTTTGAAGGTTCAAAGCTAGTTGCTTCTGTAAGAGCTTCAAAGCTGCTTTGGAATTGAAGACTATCTTCTGTGTCTCTTGCTTCTGGTTGTCATTCTTATCTGCTGTACTTGTTCCTTTGTTTACATTTCTTCCTTACAGGACAGTTACTTCTTTCGTTGGTTGCTGTTGTATCATCTCCTTTGTTCCCCCAAAAAACTTTGTTCTTTCTTATGAATGGTAATACAGTCACGGCTGCTCCATTTCTTACCTTGAAAATTAGATTTCTTTTTAAAAATCACATCAGCATAATAACACCTGAATATTAATTAGGCAAATAGTATTTTAGGAAGCTAATAGGTATCATCTTTCACGCTGTTACAATAAAAACATGCTTGTTGAGTCATGATGAATTTCTAAAGATTCATGTGTTTAATATTTATAATGAGTTAGAATGCTATTTCTGAGGCAGTAAAGAAACTTTCTTTCCAAATCAGTGGTTTGTCCATGTTTCATTATACAGTTGAGTGAAATACTCTTTTAATAATAGTTAAAGGATTAGAAGTGTAGCATTCTTGAGACACCATCATACAATAGTATAATTATACAACATGTTTTGCATGTTGTAATCCTGCATTTTTGCTCTTTATGCATCTTTTGAATTCTGGGATGGGGTGAAGGAAAATTTATATAAATATCTTAGTTAAAAATATCAGCCCAGGCTTGTTCAGATTAACCCCTTGGGAGACCGATACACTATTTAGTTCTTCTCAGACCCCTTCTTATATGAGGAGATTCGTAACTAACAATAGTTAGTGATGAATCTAGGTATGAGCTTCATTAAGTATAGGAGCCCTGGTGGCACAGTGGTTAAAGTGTAGAATTGCAGGCTAACTCTGTCCACAGCCTGGAATTCGATCCTGATGGGGCTCAAGGTTGATTCAGCCTTCCATCCTTCTGAGGTCGGTAAAATGAGGACCCAGCTTGTTGGGAGCAATATGCTGACTCTTTAAACAGCTCAAATAGTGCTGTAAAGCACTATGGGGTAATATATGTCTAAGTGCTATTGCGTTTGCTAAAATCCTGTTTCCTATCTATTTTCCTTTTTTTTTTTTAATTAATATGCTTAATGGTTCCTCATAGAAACCTACTGGAACAGTCTAGTATGGGCCTTCCCAGATTACCCCATCATGCAGGATAAGGCCCTGCTGTGATCTCTCCCGATTCATGGGAGATGTTTCTGCTTCCTGAATTAGTACATTGGCTCTACTGGATTACTTGCTTATTGATGCAGATAGGCATGGGGGTTCTCAGGAGCTTGAAAATCTTCCATTTTGCATTAATGCTTTAATAATGTTTTTAAAATTATTTTTATTATTATGTTTTTAAGTTTGTTTATATTTGTGGTTTATAAATATCTTACTTTTAGGGTTCACTTTCTATTAAGGATACTGATAAAATTGAGCAAGTCCAAAGTCAGCCAGCAAAAACAGAGCAAGGTCTAAGGGACAAGGTCTCAGGAGAGATTGGAGGAACCAAATATGTATAGCCTGGAGGACAAAAGGGAAAGGGAAGACATGATTGAAACCTTTAAATATATTAAGGGTGTGAATAAGGTTCTAGAAAGTAGTATTTTCAATATGAAGCAAAAAATCAAGAACACATGAGCATAAACTCAAACTGAGAGGAAGTAAATTCAAAAGTAATGTTAGAAAGTATTACTTCACAGAAAGCGTGGTGGAAGCCTAGAACCAACTTCCAGTGGAAGTAGGGAATCAGTCCTCAGTACCTGAGTTTAAACATGCTTGGGATAAACATATGTCCATCATCTGACAAAAATTTAAAAAATAAAAATAATTAAAAAAGAATAAATAAGAAAACAAAAAACTCCAAAAACTCAAAATGTAGACTCAATAGACTGTAGGTCTTTTTCTGCTGTCAGTTTTCTATATATTCCTATGTTTCATTATAATTAAATTTAAATCCAGCATGATTAGATTAATTCCTATAGCTATAGCAGCTTTTCCCAACCTCAGTCCCCAGCTAGGGGATGGCTGGTTTCTAATAGAGACTTCCTAGAATTGAGTAAAGCAGGTGTTCATAGTAAACTTTGCATTGTTGTCTAATCTGTATTTTAAAATATTGTTTATGTGTTTTGATCAATGTTACTTGGGCCTTTTCTCTTTTATTATCTAAAGGTCATTTCATGGGCAACAATACAGTCATAGATGTTTTGAGGAGAGAAGGATATGAAGTAGACCATACATCCGCTGGGCAAGCAATCAGGTAACAATTGCTTTAACAATAATGATATTAAGCATTAAAACATAATAGAAAATGCATTTTGGAGTTGAAACTGCTGCCATTATATTCAAGGTAAAAAGGTGTGAACCTGGACACTTGCAGAATGAAAAGCCTGCCAGTTTCTCACACCCTCCTCTGCTTCTCACTCATGCCTCAAGTTCTCGGATGGAAAAAACACAGGCTGACCATTGTGTCAATAGTCCTACCACGTAGAAGCTCAATATTTGTAAGATGAGTGAAAATATAATCATGTCTCCATAGCCATCATGCACTACTGTATAGTTTCATGGAATAGTGTTTCTAATTTAGTGATGCAGGTTATAATTTTTCTACCAGATGACACAAGTATTACTCTTCTCTAAGGGATATCTTATCTTCTATCTATCCATGGTAAATGATACTGGATGTCACTTTTGTGAGTTGCTCTCTGCTCCAACAATTTATATCCCTCTCTAAACTTCACTTCCTCACTTGACGAATGAAGTGCCAAGTTATGACTTCCATATATGAATACATTTCCACAAATATAGCAGACTTGTCAGGTCCTATCACATCTTTTGGCATTCACGCAGATAGCAACACCAGAAAGTTTCGTATCAACTGAAATATGATCTTTTCAGAGGATGAAAGCTGACTTACACATTCTAGAACAATTCCTCCAATGTAGAGTGCCAGTCATTTCGGTAGTTCTTTAAAAGAAGCAGGAACTGGGAAATAGCAGATATGAAAATCCATTCAATTCTGTCCCAATGCAAAGTGAAAGCTTAATTATTATTTTATATCTTGTTTTAATACAATAAAAATACCTCAATAAATAGACTTTTGTATCACAAGTAATTATCAAAATGGCTTTGGGCAGGGAGGTTTCGAAGACATACAAATAATTTCATTGGACACAGGGCATTCTAATTGCAACAACAGAAGAATAGAACTATGTCATTCTCTATTACAGGGGTGTCAAACTCAAATCATCACAGCATTGTCACAAGACGTATTGTGACTTTCCCCTTCGCTAAACTGGGTTTGGGCATGACTAGCGCATGATGCATCCAGCCCCTGGGCCACAAATTTGACAGCCCTGCTCTATTATTACACCTGGCCATGACAACAATAGTTCAAAATAAACACAAGAATCCTTTAATGTTAACTTAAAATTATATTTTTGTTTTACTGATTATAAGACACTCAGTGTGCTGGGGATTCCCTAAACTATCCAAAACGTGATGAGTTCAAGAAATGTTAGACTGCAATATGACCTTTTCTCTCTCACACCAGTGGGAATTTTATTCCATATACATGGAAGGATGGAGGGAAAGCAGGAGGAGGAAGACTCTGCTAGGTTATAATAATGAACTACCAAGTAAAAGTATGTTGTGATCAGCATATAATGAAGGTGGTTAAATATTTGCCCATGTTTCGCCAGAATGGAAGGAAATATTTCATTTTCTTTGACTGCCTTTCCCTTCAGTAATTAATCATATGGAAGTAGCATTTATCCTTTTGCTTAAACATTCTTTATGGATGAGTCATGGAATGTTGACTCATCAGAGAGAATGGGAAGTATCTCTGTACAAATCCTTAGTGAAGTCTAAATGCTGCTTTCTCTCTTTAGTTGCTTTTGGGAAAAGTAACATTCAGACTCATCCTGTTCTCATCTGGGCTCTCCCGAGAAACTTTTGCACTTCATCTCCTATTTGCCTGGCTTTAAACAGTTTACTTGTACTTTATTTTACATTCCCATTCCTGAGTTAACGTTCACTGAGTGCATTTCATTGAGCATTAAAGGCATCAAGGATGTTTGTTTTATTTTCCACCTTTCTTGCGAATTCAACTCACTGGAGAAAGGGAATCATGTAATATCCACTGCTTTGCAAATGCTACATTTTTCCACATGTTGCCATTAGCATGCAATGGATAGCGTGTGCATACAGTATGGTATTTTATGCATTTAGAGAGACTGAAGATAATCTCTCCAACCACATGATACAGATTATTATCCTTTCAATTGTCTTTAATATCAAAGAGGAGATTTTCCTTTACTCCTCCTTTTAATACATTCTGTGGGCAATACAGTATCAGAAGTGGCTTTGTGTTGGAGTGCTATTTCTGTTACATTTGCAGCAATTTGCAATGTCCCGTGGTCACATGACCATGGGTTACAATGGCCTTGCCAAAAATTGGCACATACCTCTAGTTTTTGGCAAAATCATACCATAGCAAACAACAAGTTTGCTTAACAACCACATTTGCACTTACAACCTCTGTGTTTGTTTAATGACTGCTGCAAGAAATGTAAAATCGGGTCAGTCATGTACCCATCCCATTTTATTACAACTTGTGACCATAATGATTGTTATGATACATAATGACCTGTACTACTAAAACTCTTGTGTCTATAATCTTTAACTGGGTGAAATGATGCAGCATATGACAAAACTTTTTCAACCAAGTTACCTCAAATGGGGTAACTTGCAGAATGCCAGGACGATTACTACTGAGGTAATGTGATCTGGGGAGGTGTGGCTGCTTCAGTGTTGCCAAGCTGTCAACTTCTCTCTGGGGCAGTCATGTCATCCTCATTTTCAATGCTCCTCGACAGCTTCCTGGCCACTTGCGCAATACTTTGTTTTCTCCCCTATCCAGCAGTAGCCACCATGTACCTTCCCTTTGGGAAGAGATGGAAGGAAGGAAGGAAGGAAGGAAGGAAGGAAGGAAGGAAGGAAGGAAGGAAGGAAGGAAGATTTCTTTGCTCCCATAAGCTTCCCATAAGGACATTCAATGGGGAAGCCAACAGGAAATCAAAAATTGCTCCTGCTCCCTCTGAATTTTTGCCAGCCCACGGCCATTCTGTTTTCTGTTCAGATAAGGAAACATCTCTGAAATGATAACCCAATGGGACACACATTTTTTACTATCTTATTATAGCCTGTTTTAAAAAGAAGGTGAATGGGCACTTTTGCCATGTTGCACATTTTTGGTACTTTCAAGGGACTGAGATGTTTGCAGCATACAGACTTGAAATGTTCGTAGCAATTTACTTGTTCTGTACATTAACGTGGAAGATGATCAACCCCTATTCTCAACCTTATTTTATTTTGCTTTTTGTAGTGGAAAAAATCAACATAAGTTCTTGTCCGCCCTCTCCTCAACATCCCCAGAATATGCCTCTTACATTATCTCCCAAGAGATCCAACAACAGGAGGAAGAAGAGGAGGATGACCTGTTGCCCCACACATTATTGCCTGAAAGCATGGACCTGCTGGAGAAAGCAGAGAGGAAATACAACAAGAAGAAGAAACAGCAGAAGAAACAGCGTTTACGTCAGTTCAATGACCTTTGGGTACGCATCGAGGAAAGGTAATGAGTGAGTAGAAGCAGGCAATGTGTTTCCGAGAAAGCAAAAAGGGAGCCCCTTAAGAGGAACATAATTTGTTTGTTTATTGACTTTTCCGCCTACCACAAAAGAAAGATTCTCTGCAGTTTACAGTACAAGCATAAAAAACAACACAATAAAATACCCATAGTATAATTAAAGCAGCTAAAAATAAAAGCAGATGAACTCCCAATTTACACAATAACCAATAAAACAGTTAAATCAATTCACACTTTTAAGGGTCTCTGAAATAGTTCAGTTCAGTTTTTAGTAATTCACAGAAAGCCAGCAATGTGGCAGTTCCATAACGCTGTTCCTTAATGCAGGCTCAGTACCTTCAAACCTACAACCCCCATATGGGAGTGGGGGGGAATCACCAATGGTTTCTCTTGGACGTGCACGTTGGATTGTTCAAAACTGGTTGCAGAAGATGATCCTATAGGTATCTCGGTGCCAAGCTATATAGATTTACAGATTAAAACCAGTTCTTGAAATTGCATTTGGAAGCCTGTTGGAAGCTAGTGAAGATCCAGGGCACTGATGTCATATTCTTTTTCATGGCATGTATCAGCCAATACAGGCTGCTGCCTTCTGGACCTATTCTAGCTTCTTATTGGTATTCAAAAGCAGCCTAATGTAGAACATATTGCAGCAGTCCAGACAAGTCATGTTGAGGCCATGACTCATTGTTCCAAGGTTGTCTCACTTCAGGTTGGGCTGCTATTGATGCGCCAGCATCCAGCAATAACTATGAATCTAGGAGGATTTGCATTCTTAGAGGTAGTGCCATCCCTCTGAGAGACAGTATTGGAATTCACAGAGTATTTATGAAAGACAGTAACATACAAAAAAGAGTAGCGCAAGGAACTTGTAAGCTTAGGCAAAAGGTTTCAGCGCTTTGTATCACCTATTAGTACATGGATATCTGGGAAGTTCACAACCAAGAGAGTTGTTGCTGTCCAACAAATCATATTTAAGAGGCACTCCCTTTGATTCAAGGGGATCTTTACATAATAAATAGCTACAAACATCAAGAGCTACTCATAGCCATATCAGTGATTTTGTTTAGGCCTTTTTAAAACCATCTAAATAAATCAGCTTCACTATAATTAATGTAGTAAATTCTATCATTTAATTAAGTATTGCAAAGAAATAATAGTGTAGATGTGGTTCTTTTAGTTTTTGGGGTTCAGCAACAGAGGCTGAACTCTTAACATTGCAAGAGAAGGAGGTGGGGGGAAGACTTTGTTCATATTTTCTACACCATCCAAAACCTGGTCATATTTTAACTTGATGCTCCCAATTTTTTTCCTTCATTACTCAAATCTGCCTATCAGAAAGTCCTTTTTCAAATATCCCTGTTGTGATTGGATAAAAGGTTTATGTGTCACTAGCCAAAGAAAAAACACTTTTATCAGGGGTGGGTTCTACTTACCTTTACTACCGGTTTGCATCGTGCCCCTGCGCCCATGTGCCTGTGCTCTTCTGCGCATGCGCAAAAGCTTTATGTATGCGCAGATTACCTATGATGACATCCGGGTCAGTGGGCGGAGCCTCCTGCCGGTTTTACTACCGGTTCTTGTGAAGCAGTCCGAACCGGGGGCAACCCCACTACTGACTTTTATCCTATTTTGTGTAATTTATCCAAGTTTGGGAAGCACTGTCTTATCTTGTCTAAAAGCCAAAATAGTCCTGTTTTAAGTTCTCAACGTTAAGGAAAAAAGATCAAAGCTATGGTTACAAAGAACAGGCCTTGCTACAAAAAAATTCAAGAAAACATCATTTCAAAAGTGAAAACATTCTGAGGTTCCAATTGTCATTTACTATAATAAATTAAACATTAACAAATGTTAAAAATAATAATTGCTATTGCCATTACATTCTGGTATTTTCTTGTTTCATTGTTAATAACTCAACTAAAAGATGGATGAATATAGCTATATAATCTGAAAGTATAGGTAGAGAACTGTGACAGCATATACCGTAAATTAATCATTCCACATTATTTGGTTTGGAGCAGGACCTTTTATAATACTGAGCACTGGGGAAAAAAAGTTTTTCTGTTGATTTCTGGAAGTTAAGCAGGATGTTTAGTCTTGGTTCCTCTTTGGAGAGATCTGCCATCAGTATTGTTTGTTTATGTATTAAATTTATATGCTGCCCATCCAGTGGTGGGTTGCTCTCCGTTTGCACTGGTTCACAAGAACCGGTAGTAAAAAAATTTAGTAGTTCGGACAACTGGTAATAAGATTGGCTGGCCACGCCCCTGAACTGGTCCCCGGCCCAGTCGCCGCTCACTTACCCCGCTCACCTCATCAGTGGCTTTGTTTTTTTTTTTAACTTTTAAAAGCATTTTTTCTACATGGCTAAAAAAATGCTTTTAAAAATTAAAAAAAAAAAGCCTCTGATGATCGTGCGGCTCAGCTGGGATTGTCAGAGGCATCTGAAAGCATTTTTTCTGCAACCTCTTCAGAGGTTGTAGAAAAAAATGCTTTTAAAAGTAAAAGGGAAAAAAAAGTTGGCCACACCCACCCAGTCATATTACCCCTCAAGCCACGCCCACAGAATAAGCCACGCCCACAGAACCAGTAGGAAAAAAATTTAGGACCCACCCCTGTGCCCATCTCATTACTAAAGCTATTTGTTCTTCGCATAAATGCCAACTGGCTATTTTCCATATGTCTGTGAACATCTTTTTTAAAAAAACTTCAGTGATGTGTCGGTTTAAAAGGTACATTAACTATCTTCAAATTTCCCATGTTTTGTTTCTTTTCATTTAATGCAGGGGTCCCCAATCCTATGGCTGTGGCCCATGCTGGAGCATGTGCGCAGCTCAACTTGTGTGAGTGGCGGGCCAGTAGACATTTGCACACATACGTGCTGGCCTGCTGCTTGTGCAAGTTGAGCTGTACACATGTGTACAGGCCCACCTTCGGGCGGCCCAGTTCACCCCTTTCCCCATCTAGGTCAAGCCACAAAGTTTTTGTTGACCACTGCTTTAATGCATTGCCACACAGAAGTAGAGTAAAATATTGCAGCTGGTATAGACTGACTGGTTTAATTTGAAATTAATATATTTTTATTTAATTGATCAATATTTACTTTCAATTTTTGCCTGGAATTTTAATTTACTTTACGCTTAACAGAGCACTAATAAACCACGTGGTTCGACTGGGATGCAAAATGATGTCAGGTTTTCACTTCTCACTCACACATGTCGAATACCAATGGTCCATTTCTTGCATCTTTTGCATGGTTCATGTTTTGGAAATTTAGTTCCAGTTTCTGGGGCCTCTTCTAGAGGTTATCATCTCCCCATATATGGCATATTAATTGCGTAAAGGAAAGTGAGGGGAAAGAAGAGAATCTGTTTTTAAGGAAGCTTGGATGGAATGCTTTCAAGTTTATAATTGTGCTTATAGCCAATGTTAATATATTTCTGCCCAAGAAAATATCTATCCTCAAGTCAAAGAGGTCAGAATGGTGGATCAATTACAGAATGGCCCAAGGTTTAATGGTTCCATGGGAAAAGTCAGAAGCTTTAATATTGTTGATGTTTCTGATCCTGAAAGTTAATTTAAATCAATGCAACGATATGGGAAATATCTGACTATTATTCACCTTAGGAAGATTGTACAAAATCTCAAAAGATTATAATTTGAATTGCTTTGGGGAAAAATTGATATTACGGAGAAAAACAAAGCACGCCAATGGATTTGCATACTTCAGCAGAATATCTGTTAATGTTTACCGAGGATAGAAAAGTAGATGAAGAAAGAGATTTGAAGATGTGCAAACACTGGTAATAAGGATACAAAGTTGCAAGGAGCAAAGAAGCAAAAATATCTGTGGATTAGGCTCTTGATTTGTTACAGAAAGTCAGAGTTGGGAATGTCAACAGAAACGTACAAATTCCCACTTGAATGCAATGGGAAATGATTCCTTAATACCAAGAAAACCCTATCTGAAGTCACTGGCAGCTATAATGTAACTAACGTTAGGAAACTGGATCACTTTTACTATGTATTATGCAAGGAATGCATGTGGAAGATTCAATGGATGGCTTCCATACTTGGTCAAAGATCTACATTTTTTTGTGAACTGTGCAGTGTAATGCTTCTTATTATGCAACTGTAGCTTTTGACAGGGCCTGTCCATCTCTCCCCCCCCCGCCCTTTTTGATCAACTGCATTTAATTGGATTTTTTTTTCTTTTTTGTCTTACAGCACCACCGAGCCACCTCTGCGGATTCATATCATTAATGGTTACATTTCTGTGGAACCTCAGCCACAAGGACACAAGCAATCCCGCCATATCCAGGCAGAAATGAGCTCTTCTAGCAGACCCTTTCTATTCTTCTTCACTTTGACTTTTGTGTTGCTTATAATAATCTGTTGAAGCTAGAATGACTCTCCCATATTCAGCTATGTGCCTTTAAAAAAAAGGGAGGGGGGTTGGAGGTAGAGAAAAAGGAAAGCATTTTTTTTTCCTGAACAGGAAATCATCTGTGTGGATTTTATTCTTTTAGAAATCATCCTTTTCCTGAATCTGGACCATTAACTTGATTAACTGTTTTGACCATACCCAATGCAGGAAAAGATATTTTTTTAATGAAAGCCATTATTTATTCTTCCCTTGCAGAAGAATTATTTCATGTTGTCCCAGAATTATTTGGGAAATATATACGTAACATAGCTGTTATTTAGCTGTATGGATTTGACTTGAATACAATTTATTTGGGGGCTGGTTTGTTTCCACGTTGTTTCTAGTTTTATGGTAAAGAAAATGTTCAGCACTTTAAAGCAATAGGAAGAGATTAAAAAGAATGCCAGATTTAACTTGTTCCCTTCTTTCCACCTGTTCCTGAGAGGCCTTGTTCTCTGGCTGTAACAGCAATTTCTTCCACTGACATTTTATCCATCTGTTCCTTTTTTAAAAATTCTCTAAGTTCAAAAACTAGTTCCTTTTTTTTAAACAATGACTATTACTGTAAGCTATTATTTGTACCCTATTTGACTCCTATTTGAATTAAAGAAGTGCTCCCTAATCCCAGTCTCTTCAGAAAGATTATTAAGCCTTGCCTAAAGATGGTGGAGCTTCTATATATGACAGAACATCTGTTTCTAAACTGGCAGGGTAATATTAATTCTTCCTTTTCTCGGAGAGCAGGTGGCGGTCATGGCCAGGAGGGCCTTTGCACAACTGCAGGCTGTGTGCCAGTTACTCCCTTTCCTGGACTGACAATCCCTACTCACTGTCACTCATGCCCTAGTCCAGTGATGGCGAACCTTTTTGCCATCGCCTGCCAAAAGCGGGGGAAGTGCGGGGGGGTTGCACACGTGAGTGCCCACGCCCATAATTCTATGCACTCCACCCCTGCGTATGTGTGTGTGACCCCCCCATGCTTCCCTCACTTTTGGCACGTGATGGCACAGAGGGCTCGGTAGGCCTGTTTTTCGCCCTCCCCAGGCTCCAGAGCCTTTCTAGGAGCCTTAGGAGGGCGAAAATGGCCTTCCCCACCCTCCCTGGAGGCCCTCCAGAGGCCAGAAATGGCCTGTTTGCTGACTTCC
>JANHZT010008475.1:14854-36187 GCA_032468215.1 Stegonotus admiraltiensis | reverse complement strand
CGCGGCACTAGGGATTCGAACCGCTGAACTGCCGACCTTTCAATCGACAAGCTCAGTGTCTTAGCCACTGAGCCACCACATCCCTGTCTGAAGGTTTAATCTCTCACAAAATATGTTTCTGACAGAGAGAACACACGGGTAGACTTTTCCATGACATTTTGGTCATGATTTTTTTCAAGCAGAACCCATTGAGAAACTTTTATAATTTATTTTACCCTTAAAAGTCACTTGTTGTTCACACATTTTCAATAGTATTATCTTGAGATTAAAGCCTTGCAAAACGAGATGTGCATGCAAGCACATTGAAAGATAAATATGCTAAAGGAAATGTTTCATGTCTAGCTTTCATGCCTGTACTACTATTCTTTATTCCTACTGAGTGGTATGTCAGAATTACATTGTGATGCAAAACATGATTCAACTCCTGTCAGAAGCACTTGTTCACATCACTACATGGAAATCCCAAATGGCCAATTACCGGAATGAAACGAGCTTGATCTGAAAGGACCAACTGTGCTTTGGCAATTAGTGATGCTATGCTGAGGAAAGAAGGTCAAGGAAGTCAAAGAGTCAGTTTGGATGATCAGAGTAGAAGTATTTTAAAAACTTTAAAATGAAAGGTAGCTTGAAAGTATTCTCCCAAATCTTAAAGAATGAAAATTCTCCATTATTCAACAGAGTATGTAACAAAATCACAGGAAACTAGAGCACTTAAAACTAAGTTTGATGTAATTGTATCTAAATCCATTATCTGTCCCGGTCATACAGAAAACAGAGGGAACTAAAGTTGATATGAACAACTCAAGTGCCTGAGTAAGGATTTGGAGTTTCCTCCCACATTTAGATTTATCATGCAATTTACTGCTGAAGGCACTTGTCACTAATGAATACTCTCCGGATGCATGGACTTCAAGTCTCAAAATATTTAGCAATGACCAAATTCCTAAATAAAATATGATTGTCTCCAAACAAAGCCCACTTCTATGCCTGATGCTGACAGGAATATCTTTGACAGGCTTTCTCAACTTGATGCCATTCAAAACGTTGAACTACAATTCCCATATCACAACCAACCTCAGCTAAGTTACAGGTGAATAGGGATTTCTGCAATACCACATTTCAGGACTTTTCCTACACAAGTGAAACGCAAACAAAATATAAAATAAGTAATTATTTCACTTTTATTGGATGTAATAGTATATAATTAGAAGCTTAGTAATTCTTATTTACGTCTGAGATATTAGAAACAGAGTAAATCTGTGCCTTTTAAAATTTAGATTCATATTTGCCATCCTATTTAACCTTGTATGATCAACCTCAACTTACGTCCTTATATAGATTTATATAGGGATAACAACATTACATTGCATCACAGCTCCTGTCCAATAAACTCACTCTATTTTAGTATATGGAATCTCTCTTAGTTGGTCCTCAGATAGGCCAGATGGATCCACGAGTTCTTTTCTGGAAAAGAAAAGTTTAAAAGTTAAACAGGCACATGCACAAAAAATATTATCTAATAATAGGTATCCATACTTGCAGAAATACTTACTGAATGTGTTTCCATAATTCTTCCTTTGCTTGAACATCTGGGCTTCTCCTATATGCATTTAAACATATATGTTTATTATCAGTATACATAATAAACAAATACAAAATCTTTAAATTATGACAGCCAAGACAATGGTTTATCCAATCAATACTTAAGCACAGAAATAATTTGTAAATTTTTCATGTGGAAATGGCATTTTATGAGTAGAAAAGTCATGAGATGAATCACTATTTGTCTTCCTCCAAAATTCACAAGATATGTTGACTAAACTTCTAATTAAAAAATAATTATTTAAGGTATCTCCTACCTGTCAAAGTTCTGGGAAAGTTAAAAGTGGGAACAACTAATGGTACAATCAGGGTTGACTTTATTTACTAGTTAAGTAAACTTGTTTCTGAAAAAAAAGTCATATTAAGAGCTTACTACCACTTTCATAGAAAAATTACTGGATTTCAAAGCAACCAAGTGAATTATGACTACCAGTAGTCCTTGACTTACAATCACAAATGGGACCAGAATCTTTGTCATTCATTAAGTGAACAATCATGAAGTGAACGATCCATGTGACTGCTTTGCTTAACAACTACAATCCCAGCTCTCCCAGTTGCGGTTGTTAACTGATTGTGCCAGCTTTTAAGTTGAGTGCCGGGGAGAGGGCCTTCTCCCTGCCCAACAATGCCCAGGTCCACTAACCCTTGCCTTTTTCTGCAGATGCAGATGCACCCACCCAATTCAAAGTACAGCCTTCCTTTCAAGGCCACCTTGCACCATCATGCAAGTGGGTTCCATTCTCATAATCGTAAGAAGACTCCTTCTGCAAACTGCACAATTTGGAGAAAGGACCTTCCAAACTATTGTGAGAATGATTACGTTAGCTAGCCTCCTTAGCCCAGGAAGGCTAGAAAGCTAGCAAACACCATTGGTCTGAATTATGGCATTCACTAGTTTTCAAGCCCTAGAAAGCTAACAAATCTTTAGGACTTGAGATATGTTCTTGCATCATGCTGAGAAATTTTGTGTGGGGAGGAGAAATCCCTTGGAGTACTGCAAGAATGACCTAAAATCCTCCACCGCTTCCACTTACAGCTTTCCCTGCTGGCTTTCCCACTGGCTTTCTGGGGAAGCCAGCACAGAAGACTGCAAATGGTGATCATATGAACAGCCATTAAATGACTGGTTGTTAAATATACCTGTAATGAAAAGTGTGTTAAATAACTGGAAGTCTTATAGTTTCACGTAACTATTTATATTAGGCAAAATATTCAAAATCAAGAGGAAAAAGAAAGTTATAGCTTTTGTGCTTGTATCATTTGATCATTTACTTAGGTGAGATGGGCAGGGTAGACATTTGCTAAATAAATAAATAATCTCAACATTTTTCTTTCCACTCACCTTATTTTTCTGATTTTCACCTCGCTACATGAAACAGTTCCTGAAAACTTGAAACTACAGGTAGTCCTTAACTTACAACAGTTTATTTGGTGACTGTTCAACGTTACAATGGCACTGAAAAAAGTGACTTACGTCCATTTTTCAGTTACAACCTTTGTAGCATTCCCATGGTCATGTGATCAAAATTGAGATGCTTGGCAACTGGGTTCGTACTTATGACGGTTGCAGTGTCCCAAGGTCACGTGATCACCTTTTGCAACCTTTTGACAAGCAAAATCAATGGGGAAGCCAGATTCACTTAACAATTATGGGAAGAAAGATGGTGAAATGGGACAAAACTCACTTAACAAATGTCTCACTTAACAATAGAAATTCTGGGCTCAATTGTGATCGTAAATCGAGGACTACCTGTGTTATCTGTACTTTCAATTGACCTAATAAAGGTAGTGGATCCCAGATAAGAGAGCTGCAGCTCAAATTTTATTCCTGGGCAAAAACTTCATAGTTTTGCATTTTTTTTCAACCTTGGTCTCCTCGCCCCAATCTTTGTACACTCCCTTTTATGTCCTCTGTATTCCTATCTGTCTAAGGTCTGGTTAGTGCAGGAGTGTGTAGGAGGGAAAGGGGGGGTTAATAGAAGTTCTAAACCCCTAATGCTAAATTTTTTCTTTTTTCACTGAGACCCATTCATGCAAAGCAGCAGCTGTGAACTCTGCCCTCATCTCGAGGGATCAGCATCCTCTTCTGAATTTGTAATATAACTAGGAACTAAGCATAAACAATTCATATTGAAAGAAAGCTTCAGTGAATTGCCTACAGCTGCCATTATCCATCCAAAACAAAACCCTCAGGTCAATAAGTAACTGAGACCTCAGTGTAGTCATAAACTGCATCCTTAAGCTATGAACCTCCCCACAATGCAGGTCTTTTTAGGCTCTTTGCTGAAGGACCATGGGGGGAGGTTACAAATAAATAATAGATAAAAGATACTCAGATTTATAATAAACTGCGTAGTCTTATTTATGCACCTCTGAATAAGTAGCTTAATGAGGTCACATATAGATCCAGTACAATGCACAGAAAAGAAATGTTACATGTCATCCCCCTCATATTAGTGATAACAGCAAAATTCAATAGCATCATCATCATCATCATTATTATTATTATTATTATTATTATTGCAAACCATGCAGAAAATGTGTTTAGTAGTGCTATATAAACAGTTACTTTCCACTATAAATCAGACAGTCATCAATATTAATATGATCTTACTGATCACTGTGTCAGCCCTGGAGGCCATCTTCTCTTTGGATCTTCAGGGCTGCCACATTTAGTGCATAGGCCTGCTGTGGGAAACTGGAAGGGGGGTTGATGAGTGGGAAGAGATAGCCATAACAACATTCTTTTCTCTGGGAGTCAAGGATGTTCAGCCTGCACCTGGAGAGACATGACTGGGAAAACATCTCTAGCTGGGACGGTGGATTGATTGGACCATGTGATGGACATGTGGGGGCAGGGGAAGTGACTTTGACTTTCCTTTGGGTGGGGAAAACCCGGGGGCTTTCAGATTCAGGTTTTCCCAGATGTGCCAATATGACATCGCTAATAAAATGGAACTTTGAGGAATTGCCTGCCTCGGAGTCTTACTTGGTTGGGTGTGTTACTTGGAACCCTGACACACTGTTTACCTTCTTGCTAATGAAAATTTATGATCAAAGGAAATGTTTCTCACAATGTTACTGGCTCTTAACCAGCTTTTGTCTTGCTTACTTTTTAGTGCTTGTTGAAGCTCCTAGAAGGCAGTTCCATTCTGCTTATAGTTGAATGGAAAGAAACTTGTTTGAGTGGAAGCTGTAACACAGAGGCCAACCAAGACATATAGCAAGAATTCTGCTGGATCATACTAAGGGCTGGTCTATCCCAGAATTTGAATCATAATGGTAACTAGATGCAGTCAGAAAGTTCACAAACAACAAACAAGTGGATAAAAAAGACAGTTTGCTGGATACATTCCACTCATCCTTGCATTACTAAAAGGAACAAATTGGCTATTTAACGGGAGAAACACTAAAACTTATGTTTTTGCTTTGGAAAAACTAGGTTTCATTGTAAAATAAAATCAGACAACAATTCCAGGAAATATATCCTTTAATGACTATAGAGAAGGCATCAGTGACCAATGTCTTGCATAATATGAGAAATAATACATTTTTGAAGATTTTCTTAAGAAAAATAAAAATCTAATTATTTTATAGTTCCTAGTGACCTGAGTCTTCTGGTAAGCGGAAATGAGTGATAAGCATTTGAACTAATAACATATTTCCATTTTAGGTGAAAATGTTATGCCATTGTAGGTATATAGTCATACTATAGTTGTCTCTCTTTGCTAGCTGCAATCTGTTGTGACTTTCTTTTTAACTTAAAGCAGCTGTATGTTATTCTGCATAATACAGTTGCTACATCAGGAATTCAAGCTTTCTTGAGGTGGAGGAGAGGAACAACATTTTAGCAGGCAGAAATACAGAATGGCTAATCCAAATCATTGGAGAGGTATCTGATACACCAAAAGGTCCATTAAACTGCAAACTATATCATTTTGCAGCAATTCATTTCATTTTCATAAGGGTGTCATACATTTATGCAAATTATGCCTTCTCCATAATATCGTGCAAACAACAAAAACTCCATGAATAAAAAAATGTAATTGGTTACTGCAGACTACTTCAGATGCAATGGATTTTGTTACTTTAGGAGGATGTCCACACAGAAATTTGTATGCTAAATGGAAGCCAATGAAATCAAGGTTTTACTGTATTTAGTTGATGTGCTCAGAAATTATACAAGCTTGCTCTTCAGAACATTTGAGTAGGTGCAGTTCATTTCATGGGGTTAAAGAGAAAATCTTGTTTGTTATTCTATTTTTAACAATATAACTTTTCCTAGCTCCCAAAACAAATGTGTGTCACTGTACCTAATCAAATGCAATATAAACCAGTAAGATGCAACTAGATATTATTTTGACTATTTAACTATGGAATTTGTATGGCTGTTAAGTCTAAAAATCCTTTGGCAATACAGATGACTTGTACAGCAATAGAAACTGGAGGGGTTTTGCATGTTGGCTTGTTTTTTCTTAAAACATCCACTTCTGCTATTTTTCTCCTATATTCAACACTCTCAAACATGGCAGTTATTTTTTTTATTAGACCAAACTATTCTTTCATTGTAGCATTTAATTTTCTTCTTATTCTTTTTCCTTAAAATTTATTGCAATATAATAGAGTAACTACATCTGGCTTTCAAAAGCTTGTTTATAATGTTCACATTGACCACAAGAGGGAGTCTCTCCTATTGTATTTAACAAGTAAAAATGATATTAAATAAGGGTAACTTTTCTCATTTTAGATGTCTAAAAAGTTTAGCATTCAACATACGATCGTGATCTGTGCCTGGAACGTCGATAGGTGGGTTCATTTTGGTTTTTTTCCTTTTGTCGCCTCAGCACTGCTTCCCATTGAGGAGCTGAATCGACCATGTCATTCTCTTGTCGTAACCTTTACAAACATTAACATAATGATAACAATTAGAAATTATGAGACTTGCAGTTCAACAGAAGTGAAAAGCGTCAGATTGGGAAGATAATCAGATGAGATAATCAGATTAGACCTTAATATTCTGGAAATTTAATCTTGAAGACAGACACCTGTTCTATTTCATAATATAATTACATAAAGCTCATCACTTGACATACTTGCTTCTGTTGTAATGCTATAATGAGAAATTGAGCATTTATTCACAAACTAAATGCTATAAGTAACAATGTCATAAGATGACTGATTCTAGTAGCTAAGGGTTTAAGAAAAATAAATGTACTACTCTAATGAACCAGGCAGCACATTAATTATATTTATTTACAAAACAAATATCTGCTTCAATCACAGACTCAAAGTGGCTTACAACCAGTGCAATAAAATAACCCCAGTAAAATAACAACCAATACCTATCAAACCAGAAACCAGTTATTAATCTTAAAAAAAGGTAACAAATAAAAACTAACTTGGATGTAACAATAACATTCGTCCCCAAAAGGCTCTGCAGAACAGCAGTGTTTTAACTGCCCTTTCTCATTTTGAATGAATAGGAGAGAAAAATCCAAACAGAAAAACCCAACAAAACCCAACACACAATGTTTGTTTGTTGTCATGTTGACAACATGACAACATGTGACAAACATAAACTCAATTCCATCTTAATAGTTAGGCATATCCACATCAAATCTATATCTCTCAGACTGATTTTTCAAATAATCCAACACTTCCTTGATGAAAACCACTGATGAAATCAATTCATAGATACCTGGTCAGGTCGTCTAAGATACTGATTGCTCAGTTTGAATTCCTTCATCAGGAATTACCCTCCCTCCTATCCAAAATGTTTTCTGGATTTTGTCTCCAAATTGCAGGCAAGGAATCAATCTTCATATTAGATTACTTCCCTGCATAGGTAAAACATTCTTAAAGATTCAGGTTTTATTAAATATAAAATAACTACCAACATTTCTGGTTGTTTTAAAAACAACTGATCGCTTCCAATTTCTTTTTGTTTAGTTTTTTAATACACGAAATCAGCTGAAGCCTGGACAGATTTAATCTCTTTGCCTTGCCTGAGCAGGTTGCAAGATGCTTTAATCTCTGCTTTTTAAATGGAGAAAAAGGAAATTTTCTCTCCAAAGATGAACATAACCATAATGCTCATAGGGAATATTCAGAGTTTAAATTACTTATAATTCTGGACTGCTTCTAATATGTAACAAAAGGGAGTTAGGCAACCTCCCCTAATTATAGAAGAAGAAATACAATCTCCCAATTTTTTCAAATGAAAATTAACCAGCCAGGAAAATATCATTCATAGAAGCAGTATTTATTTACACCATAACCTGTAAATTAAGTATAACATGCATTTGGTTCAAAATTTGTGCATAATTTTTCATCACCTGTGTCTCTTCTTCCTATGTTCTCTATTAGAATTTTCTGATTCACTACCACTGCTGGTATTGCAACGGGATCTTGATCTATAAAGGAGAAAAACATAATGACACTGGCAAAAAATAAAACATAGGAGTATTCTATCCATCCATCCAATTTTATATGATCGCTCACCTCACAAAAGGTAACATACAACAAAAGCAACAATTAAAAACATATAAAACCCCTTAACTAAGTAAACATAAATAAGAACAAGATTGCAAGATGGTTATATATTGTGCAGCCAATGTGTGAGTTCCCTGTTGCCAGGGGATTCCCAGGCTTGGGAATTCGGGAAGGCTGCAGGGGCCAATCTCACTTCAGAGAGGATGATATTCTAATGGGAGGGTGCCGTGGCAGAAAAGGCTTTGTCTCCTAGGTTCCATCAGGTGGAACCCCTTAGCAGC
Organism: Stegonotus admiraltiensis; assembly: GCA_032468215.1. Taxonomy (NCBI): domain Eukaryota; kingdom Metazoa; phylum Chordata; class Lepidosauria; order Squamata; family Colubridae; genus Stegonotus; species Stegonotus admiraltiensis. The sequence goes on along the minus strand of JANHZT010008475.1, from coordinate 27,812 downwards.
CAGTCTCTGCAACATGCCCCTGCTGCCAAATCTGAGGGGATGAGTAGATGTAATTGGGGAGAAAGAGTCCCTCAAATAAACTGCACCTTGAATTGCCGCTGGAAAAAAACAGCAGCCTGTGCAACTCACAGAACAGAAATGTAACATGTGAGAAGAGAAATATATCCATTGGAAGGTTGTAGGTAATAAAGCCTAGGAGTGGGCTTGCAGGCCTCACTGAACCAAAATTTTAAACTAACATAATTGCAAAATGTACCAGACATATTTCTAATGTGCTGACTTGTGTGCTGCATTTTCTGCAAAGTACTTGGTTTTGAGATATATTTGGAATCAGAACATTGAAACTGTGAGAAATAGAGAACTGAAAGCAGATGATGGATAGAGGTTTGAGATGTACATGGGTGTTGGCAGACAGTGACGGTCAGTAAGAATGTAAGAAACAAGGAGGTGGAACTATGGAATGCGTATGTCAGTAAAAAAAAAGGTATAAGAAATGTGGCTTGAGATGAGAATGGTGTCCTTTGCCCAATAACAGTCCTTGTAGGACTTGCTATGTCTTATTGGACCCCATTACAATGGTTTAATAATGTAAGTTTTGTTGTGGAATTGCATTGCTGTGATGGCTGTTCATGTTCCCAATTGCTCATTAATAAACCTCTGAATCTTAAAGTAAGATTTATTGCTTGTGGTTTCTTCTTTGGGTTTTTTATTGGGGTATTTTGATACCACCTCCTAGGAGCAGACATAACTGTCCATGCCACTGCACTGTTCACCAGCTGAAGCTTCTGGATACCCTTCAAGGGCAGCCCCATGTAGAATCCATAATTATGTAAAATTTATATATTTGGAAACGGAAACAGTGAGGAGGTTTTCCCTACGAAACAATAACAATTGTTCTTATTACTAATTCACTTCCAGTATTATTAATGTTAAATTATCCTGGGTACCAAAAGTGTTTACAGATGCACAAATTAGGCGATTTGGAAAACTTCCATTCACCTGTCTGTCAAACATAGCTGATGACAGTCAAAGAGAAACAAAAAGAACCAAAACAGACATAAAGAAATCCTAAATTTGCATTAGGAAGTAAGTAGAAAGAAAACATAAATAACAAGCAGCAGAGTTAAAGAAGCCTGTACAACAGTCATAGAAAATTTAGGGTCGGGCCCCACCTTCTTCTGAAAGGCTGCACAGGCTCATTTTCACTTCCGCCTGAAGGATGCCGTCGTGAATGAGGAAACTTTGGTGATCTAGTTCGGTCGCTGGGAGAATTATAAAGCCCACTAGGGTCAAAGAAGAATAAAAAACCAAAACATGCCATTTTACAGTGGCTTGGAAATTTACAGTATCTTTACAATAGTCCTCGACTCGTGACCAGTTATTTAGTTATGATGGACTTGAAAAAAATTACTTATGATCCATTATCAAAGTTATGATTGCTGTACGACCTCTGTGGTCATGCAAATAACATTTTGGGTGCTTGGCAATCAGCTCACATTTATGACCGGTTGCAGCATCCCAGGATCATGTGATTACATTTTGCTACCTTTTTGCCATTTTCCAACAACAAATATCTATTGCATAAGATGGATTTGGACTTATGACCACGTGATCCGCTTAACAACCACATGATTTGCTTAGCTACTGTCATAAAAATGGTTGTAAAATTGAGTCTGATCACATGGTGACTCAACTTCCAACCAAAATTCTGGGTTCAGTTCTGGTTACAAATCGAGGCTTACTTGTAGTTGTATTTTACAGTTACTTTATGGACAGAAAATATTGGTATTTTCTATCCTAACAAATACACTTTTTAAAAAGTACACAGTCAAGTTGAGGATGGTGATTCTACTACTTTGGGAAAATGAATACACTGCACTGAACTTTTCCCCAAACATATTTATGCAGGAAGTTTTGAAGGCAGAACATTAAAAATATTTACAAATTTACACAACATGATAGAAGATAACATATTTCTTCATTAAGAATAGTATTGTATTGCAAGATTTCCTTATAATACTAGAAGACTCACTATTCCTGACCAGCTATGCAGAGATAACAGGCTTAATAATTTGCATATTCTTCTTACAGTTAGCTTTCATTAGAGCAATTTCCCATAATTATTAATGGTAACAGGGTAAGAAAAAATTGCAATTAGCAAGCAGACTTTTGAAATAATATTTGAGAAAGACCCCTTGGAATGTATTTTTCCAATGTCATGCCAAAGATTGAAGAATATGCACTGTTTTATCTCCTCCAAACAAAACTGTAAACATTAATAATTCCTGAATTTTAACCAATGTCTTCATTTCACAGACAGAAATGTTGGTCTTTTGTCAACATGTAGTACCTATGAAACTGATTTCTTCAGAGTCCATACCTGTATTAAGTCAAGTGAAAGCTGTAAAATAGCTGCCCAAGCTTTCTTTGCAGATCCATACAGAGGTGATGGAAAGAATCAAAGAGTGGAAAAGAAACCCCTCTGCAACCAACATTTACCCACATTTCATACAGAATCTCACATGTAAGTGAAAGGAAGTATAACTGGCTTGGCTTTCCATCACTTTTGTTCTTCCTTTATCCTTTTGCCCCAGAAAAGTCAGTATGTTTTCATACTCTTAACCTTTGGAAATAACAACAATAACTGGTAAGGAAGTACAGCTACTTCTCTTGAGGATGGGGTCTAGCTACTGTATACAGTAAACCCATTTCAAATCTCTATATCAGGCCTTAACTAGTGGAAAAAAGGCACCAATTTTAAGACACTAAAATATGACAGTCCTTCTCCCAACCTGTGGCTCTTACTAAATAGTAAGGCCCCTCTATCATTCAGAGAGCTTCCTTTTGCTTACCATAACCTCTCTTTTCTATTGTGTCATCAACATTTAACTAACATGCTTTTGGATATAACACTAAGTCAAGACTTTTTAACATAGACTTTGAATGTTTTAAGAAACTAAGTTTGCAATAATCATGATATGTTATAAAATGTGGCTTGTTTTTGCCCTGCCTATGTGTAGATGGCATTCCAAGTGTTCTTAGTCACGGGCACTTCTTTGTACAAGCTAAGTAAGCTTTTTAAAAAATCAAAACGAATTGCAGATCCAGCAGTAAAAATGAAGGGAAAAAAAGCATTTAACGGGTGGGATTACCATAAATAATTTATTTTAGTCATCTTTTATTCTCTTCAGAGTGTATTATTTTACACTCTGTGGGTGCAACCATCAGGAAATCCTATTTAAAACAATATTTACTGAGATTTCATAAGGACGTTGTTCCCCCCCCTCCCTCTTTCTCTTTGCAAAAGATTTAAGCACTCTGGTATGGAAAGAACTCTAGATAAAGGAGGAGTTGCATTGCTAAAGATTCACTGCCAGGAAGAATGCCAGCATTTATTGTTTGGGGAAATTCAAGAACAATTTAAATCTGAGAAGTTGGATAATGCAGAAACAAGGAAAAAGTGGTTTTGTTTCTAGGTTCAGAAACAATGGGCTGAAGCAAATCAGGACCTGTCAACTAATGTCAAGCAATGCTTTCAGTTTGTATTTAGTATAGGTTCAGATTAACATTAATCTAAGCAATCAACATTAATCTAAGAAGATTTTGAGTTAGGATTATAGCACAAAGATGCCTGTAACTACATTACTTCTAACACCATGTGTATACTTTGTTCAAAGCACAAACTTACCTTTGAGGACAGTTTTCTTCCCATGGTGCACTGATTTTACTTCTTTGGGTTTCTGGGCTGCTTTCATTTCTTGACTTTTTAAAACTGGTAAGCATAAAAAAATAATAATTTAGAACTATCAACCTGTGGAAATAAGTAAGCATAAATCTCACATCACAAGCTTAGATATTTATTTCTAGGGAATTTTCATAATGACGCACTTTTGCCATAATTATGTTGGGGACTGCTCAAGTGTAGATATTGTTCAAGCTGAAATGACTGCTGAAATGATACAAAACATTGAGTGAAGCAGAACATTCCATGCAATTCCATGTATTCTATATGTAAGTTTTTAATGTGTTTAAATCATTTTTGCAAACTTTGTCACTGTACTTTTTTTTTAGGATTTTGATAATGTTGTGAGATAGATTGGACGAGCAGTTACTCTCTTCCACACATAGGCTACATAAATATAATCCAATCTAGACAATTGTCAGTGTCAGAACGAAAGCTAGGCATCTGGAGCTAAAATGTGCATCCATATATAGATAGGCAGAAACAGCAAAGAACTGACCAAAGTAGCTTTCTTATCTCTGTAGCAGTGGTGGGTTGCCCCCGGTTTGCACTGGTTCTATAGAACCGGTAGTAAAACCGACAGGAGGCTCCGTCCACCGACCCCAATGCCATCAAAATACATGTGAGTGAAGCAAGCGTGTGCGTGCGTCCCCATTGCAAACCAGTAGTAAAGGTAAGTAGAACCCACCCTGCTCTGTAGTATAAGTCTATGCTACAGAGACTACCACAGCAGTGTGTTTCCTACTTCTAATCTCCACAATCAGTCCAGAAGGATGGTCAATGGTCTTGAAGGTTGCTGAGAAAACTAAGATAGCTGCACCACCATTAATCTCTCTCTCCAGATGTCATTACAAGTGAAATCAATGCTGTCTCCATACTATCCAGCCTGAACCCTAACTGGAAGGGGTCCAGATAATCCACCTCTAAGATCTCTGAAGATGCAAGCAGACAACTTTCTCAACAATCTTCATTGAAAAGGGAAGAAGGTTGGAGACTGGCAAACATTGTCCAACACTGCTTGGTCTTAGTCACTGATTCATGATATCCCCCCCTCTTCAAGGAAGACAGAACCGCCTGGACTCTTTCTCCATTGTAACTTGACTATTTCAATTTTCTTTCTGTCTTTTTCTGACAGCTAATGAAGGCTTTTCTACTTCTCACATAGTTTTGCCCATTTCCTGAAAGCAAACATAAACTCTCATTCTTGCTCTTACATTCTTGCGTCACAATATTGTATATCATAGTGAAAGCCCCAAACCTTCTACAGATTTTCTAAATCAAAAAAACATATATGTTAAACATCTAGTTCATTCTTCTTAAAACAAGATCAATAGATAATTGTTTTAGCTTTAGATTCCTAATTTTTCACTTCTTTTATCAATACCTTTTAATTGGTGATGGAGCAACAATTTTGGCTCTTCCTTCATTTTCCCCAGATTCTTTGTATGTAATAACCTGGCTTGTGCAATGTGTCCCTATAATAAACAAAGTAAATATCTAATGTTAGAAATTGTTATCGTTCTTTTGCACTTTGGGGTACACCTTTTTTCATACATTTTCATTTAATTACTGTATATACTCAATTTCTTAAAATCACAACTGTCACACATTTGTTATGCAATCATCTCAAATTAGACAGCATGATGGTTTTTCAATTAAAACCTAAACTACTGGTATTTCAAAAATACCAGCAAAGATATCCTTTTTTTCTGCTACATAATGTTTCAATTTTTAAAAACTAAAATATTCATTACTAATGTAATATAATTTTTCCATTTCTCACATAAGAAGCAATATTTCCAATAGGAAAATAGCATTTATAAACTAAGCACTTCAGCACATTGTAACAATAGGGAGAACACAAAAATAACAATACTAAATGAATATGCAAATATTTGAAGTAGATTTTTTTTTAAGTATTTGAACACTATATAGAAGGTTCTTTATGTGTATAATGTTGCATACTCCTTAAAGCTTAGCACATGGTGTTAAGGACCTTGTTTCAGCCCTATAGAGCATTGACTGAAATATTGTAATTCACAAGACATAGCTATATTGTATGAACAGGATCAAGCTATATTAAATAGAGTTGCTAACAGCATTAAAATAGCCTTCTACTATAAGAATGAATCTATCACACAAAATCCCACTACAGTACAGTTTAAGATATTTGGAAGGTATCAGGTTGCCTTCATTTCCGGATCATTAAGAAAAAATACTTCACTTGATACAGTTTCAAAAAGTCATTTAGTAAATACCCAAAGTCATTTCAAAGAGGCATGCATATGAAAAAGTTGCACATAAATTTCCAGAAAGGTAGAAAATATATATGTCAGGATAATACATTTAGTAGATAAGTTGTCCAAAATGATTAATTACTAAAAACCCCATAGATAGTTACTAAAACTATCAGATGGAGTGGCAATAGAAAAAGAGTCCACTGGATTTGGGCAGTAAACGAATTTAAATAAATAAATAAAAGTATTAACACAAACAATCCAAAATTTGCATAAGTACTTAAATCTCCAAAGCTATCAAATTTAAAACTAGAAATCAACATGCTCCAAAACCAGAAAGTGGCTATGTTACTATATCACCTAAGCCACAGTTTATTTAATTGGCTGTATTTGTACAATATGCTCAGATAAAATGAAACAAATTGCCTTGGCCTAATCTGAAAACCCACACATGATTATTGATTGGGAAAGAAATGTGTGATGGAGGAAAATGCATTCTTTTTACCTACTGATTAGCTACAGTTTTCTATACCCCCAATACAAGCAGCATACTGTATCCTACATTTTATATAAATCTCATTTGTTTTTTTAAAACTTGATTTTTAAAAACTTTAATGTTGCTTCATAAAATAAATACTTATTCCCACTAGCCCAGGTATTTACAATATGCTCAAAACAGTGACTTTGGAACAGCCAACCCCACCCCCCACCCCCTTTTTTTTTTGATGCTGACAGAATTCCATTTTGCTGCTAAATTTTTCTGCATGTAGCCTGGCCACCTCTTCAGTAATATAGTTAAATATTGTATTTACATTTAAAAATATAGTATTACCAGCTATTAAAATACACATATTATCACACAAATAAAAAAGAAGCTGCATCAAAATAATGGCCGCTGTCCTGGCAGCACTTCTCAGTGGCAGAGGCAGCGCTGGGGCTGAAGTAGAGGCCTAGTGGGGGAGTGGCAGCTGGCTAAGACTACTGAAAGCCCTGGGCCTCTAGTTCATTCCCAGCTCCTGCCAAAAAGTACCATTGTGCTGGGTGACCAAAAGGGAAGCGATTGGAGTGGGGGGGAGAGACAGGTGAATGGACGAGGTGCACTGCTTCAGTATTTGTAAGTGTAGACAAGCTGCCAAGTAGCCAAATTTTCATCATGTAACTATGGGTATGCTACAATGCCATACATTTGGGTATGGGGCATACATCCATTTTGCAGCAGCAACATAATTTCAAACAGTCTATGAACAAATCATTGTTAAACTGAGGATTTTGCTAACAAGTAAAGGGACACTCACTTGGTGTTATCAAACTTATTGATTCAAGGTGAAAATGGCAGTTAACAAACAAGTTTTCGAAAATGACAAGAAAAGGAAGTATGCAAACTTAAATGTCCTTTCAAAGGCCAGAGCACTTGTAAGTGATCTCAAGTGCTCTCCTTATCTGGAGAGGTTTGAAGAGCTTATCTAATGGCCTGCTCTTCATACTGCAGTCCTCAGTTATGCTTTTCACAGAACTATCTTAAATCTGCCTTTTCTTCTTCTGGAAATCCTACAACCTTATATCCCACACATTTTTCTCTCTCTCTGAAGTTTCTTTTTATCAACCTCGGTTTTAGAAATAGTTAATCTTCCTGTAAAATGGGATTTACACTTTATTTACAAGCCCATACTGAATAAAAATAGTAAATGCTAATAATAATTTCATTAGGTACACAATAGAATCAGGCATATTAAAATTCTGTTCAAACAATATATTTGACTTTATTCCACAGAAAAGGAAAATAAACGTGTATATTTTAAAAACTGCATATATTATATTATTTTAGCTTGGGGTCTTTAAATAATATCACTAATTTCTTAAAAAAAAACTAAAAGGATTATCTAGTGCTGGGCTAGACAAATTTTTGCCCTCTAGACATAGCTAAATTCCAACTTTCCAAAAGCTCAGCCAGCTGAACCATTCATTAGAGGTGAGGCAAGCAATCAACTCTACAGACAGAATTCAGTTTTAATTTTACAATTTTAGCAAACTATTAAAAACACTAAATGGCAAAAACAATTAAGTAGATTCATTTTGTATTAGTTGAAGATAATAAATATTGTTTTATTAAGTATGCAACTAAAAAGAATTGGTAAATGAGACATAGCATAAAGAAGAGACTTTATTTTCTTTATAGCTTGATAAATGCAAAGTATTAGAAAAAAGAGCCCTTCCAGAAACCATTCAAAAATACAATATTCTTTTGTTCCACATACCATAAGGTTTGCTAAAAATATTTTTCCATTTATTTATGTAAATACTTGTGGTTTAATTTGTAAATGGCTACAATTTATAAATTGCATACCAAGAAATTGGAAAGGCTCCAAATGGATATGATTTATTTTAAACAATTAAATATAAACAGCAAGTATAAATAAGGATTATATTAGAAGTCTCAGAATTTCTTGTAAAAACTCTATCAACAACGGAAGTTTTACAAAGAATTGAATGGCATATATATCCTACACGGTAAATTGAATTAGCCTTATTGTACTACTTTTAAAGTATGCAACACACTAATAAAATAAATGTACACAATTAATTTGATATACATCTTTGCATTATGGAAGATGAGTCTGATTCTCCATACTATGAAGATGGTTTAGATTCATGTCACCAGTGACATTTTAAAATATTTTTACATTTTACAAATTTGCAGCAATCTGGAAATCTACAGTTTATAAGAGAAGGCCTGCGATTTAGACAAATGTGAGACTGATATTGTTTCAATATACAAAGATAGTGAATACGTTTGACTGGTTCAATAGGCACTATTTATGACAAATGAAGCCAATATGTCAATCTCAGTGTGATGATCATTTTGGTTTCCCATCTGGTAGCTATCAAGATTATGCCACAATACAAAGTATAAGAGATGTTTTGATTCAAAGGGCCACTGATTGATTGGACCAATTTTGATCTGACTATAGCAATAACTCAGCACTAGAGAAGGGGAGATTAGTAGCCTCTGTGCTATTGCTAAATCCAGAGGTAGTCATTCAGAAATGTCTACAAATTTCATGTGCTGAAAATGTAGCATGATTTGAATAAGAATTAGCATAGATTTCAGAAAGTCAATTATTTCTAATTATATATTTGATCCAACAAGATTTATTTTATTTCTTAGCTTTTCCTCTGTATCCTTCCTTTGCTGAGTTTCTAACATTTCTTACCAAATTGTTGCATTTTTGATGTTCGTTTTGGATATGTCTTACTACGACTTCTTTCAACTGTCTGGTTGGGTCGAGGAAGCTGGACAGAAATATCTTTATACATCTGCAAAGCTGTCTTCCCACTAGAAAATCAACAAATATTATATGATAAGTTAACTGAAAACTACAAAGTAATGCATTGCAATTTATCCCTAGTTGGGAAGAGGAGGATTTTAATTGAATTAAAAGTTCAAGTATTAGCAAGAGCTAAATCAATAAAACAAAAAATATGCCCAACTGGCCTGCCATTATAAGGCTGTTACTCTTAGTGTTTCCCAATTTGATGTAAAGCACTTCTCTCTCTTTCACATTTTTACTTTACAATGTATATGGTATTGAAAAAGCACACCAATTTCATGTTATGTGCTTCTTCGGCCTTTTCTTTTTCTCAACTAGTTATGTCCATAACAATAGATTTTCAAAAGGATTTTTCTAAGGAATAGAATAGGATTTTTTATTGGCCCAGTGTGATTGGACACACAAGAAATTTGTCTTGGTGCATATGCTCTCAGTGTACATAAAAGAAAAGATACAAATAGAGGAGAAATAAAGTGAGTTTTTCCCCCAAAAATACTTCCTGAAAAAAACCACACAATTTCACTGAGTCTTTGCTGCTATCCCTTACCCCTAGAAATACCAGATTATTTTGCCATTGAGTTTGTATTGCCTATACATTTTGAAGAATGCAACATTTCAACTAGCATGCGATACATCTTTCAAACCAAACAGATTAGGATTATAGACACAAGGTGCCTATAAAGTGCCTTTAGACTAAAGTTACCATCTTCACTATAATCAATTGTCCTCCAAAAGCTGATGTGTATATCTACGAAAAACCCTTTCATCATAATCAACTTCTCAGGCCTAAGAAACTAATCTCAACCCAACAATTACCATTTAATACAATATGGAGTTCCCTGGTTCACTTATTTAATCCAACATCTGATCTTCAGCTTATTTGCTCATGCCACAGTTGGTCACTTGCTGAAAAACATGTCTTCAAATTTATTCAAAATCTGGCATGTGACCTTAGGACCACAAGCTATTATTATTGTTAAGGCCACTAGTATGATAAATTTAAACTAGGACTGTTTCCAAGAGTAGAAACTGGTTACCTGCCCTAGGAAATGTAGTAAATTTCATAATCAGTGCAATTTACTCTTATGGCATTCAAACCTCATTTCTCATAGTACTTTACCCTTACTTTACCTTGCTTTCTTTTCTAGTGGTAACTATGTCTTTAGACACAACTATGTATTCACATCAACAAGTTGCAAAGCAGACTGAAGCAATTACTATGTAGTTTTCTTGGCACCAACAGAAAAATGGCTTGTTGTTGCCTTCTTCCAGGATGTTTCTTTGACTTCCTACTCCAGCCTACCAAGATCAGTCAAGGTTACCTAGATAGTGCCATCCAGCTGGGCTAAAAGATAGACAAGTGGAATATCAGCAGGTATGGTTCCCCTTCATTCCGAAAGACAAACTACTGATGCTATCTCCAGTTTCCAATTCATAATAATCAATGTGGCTGATACACTAGGATATCTATGAGACTGTCCTAGAGATATGTTTTCAAAGATTCAAGAATTCAGAGATCTGTCTTCAGAAATGGTGACTTTAGAAGCTTTCTCCGTGTGTCTATGGATAGACCTCTGGTGCCAAACTGAAAGTAAAGGGAGTATGGTGAAGAGAAAGGGGCTCCCCTGGGACCAGAGGTGGGTGGCACATGAATTAACAACCAGTTCGCCCAGCACCAAATATGTGAGGGCGCATGCATGCACTTTGCTCACGCATGCAGCTTGCATGCATGTGTGCAGCTTAAAAACTGCTGCTAAATAGGACGGCATAGTGCCAGGGTGGATGGCAGGCCCACCTGCAGGTCACAACTACCAGTTCACCCAAACCAGTCCGAACCGGCAGCAGCCCACCACTGCCTGGGACCCAAAGTTCTCTGGTCCTCTGACATGGCTCTGGAAGAACAGAAAGCTATGCCAGTAATGGAGTCATTTATTTTCCTGCCATAAGAATCAATGAGATGGACCTTGTTTGTAACAAAATAAGGTAATAAAAATAAACCCTGCTACCTTGCTAAAGACTTCTCTCACCTTGGATTCTCCATCTCACCCTACACAGCACTACTCTGCTCATTAGTAATGTTATCTTTAACTTCAGCTTAAAGGTATCCTTGAATTACTCCACTTAAGTAACAACCAAACTAACTCCCTTCCCTAGGGAACCTTATTTAAAGTCCCAATATTCCTGTTTATAGAGCCAACTGTACAATATATAATTCTGCTAAATGCTTCTATTTTTTTCTCCATTTGTTACTTTTCTTAAGAAAGTTACCGAAGAATCTATATAAAGTGAATAAATCTTGTGTTAAGGGCCTAAATACAGAAATATTCTTTTGAGTGTATGAACCACAGAAATTGAGTGAAGCTTGCCAATTTAAACCCCTGATCTAAGATGATGTGTACAAATCAAGCATATTTAAAAAAAAATCAGGCCTGGAATAGCAATCTATTAGATACTATTACCAAAAACAAAACCCTGAACTTGACTGGCTCATAGTCAAGAACTGTACCTACGTCAGTACAGATTAGTGTGTTCACACCAGATGCAGTGAACAGACCTCCACATTCTGCACACGCTGTATTGTATACCATTAGCTCCACACAAAACAATTACAGTTAGCAAAACAAATGTCAATTATAGTGCTCAGATTCAAGATTTAGACTCTTAATGTAAGGCAACCATACAAGAATTTCAGAATTCAAATGGTGAACAATGTGTTCTGCAAATACTTTACAAAACAGTTTAGAACAAAGAGACACTCTACTGTTAATATATGCTTTTCTCCTTATTGTTGCATATCTGATCGAATGACTTTTTCAGGCTAAACAAAACAAACTCAAGGCCTTGTCAAGCCAGATCAGGCAGAGATATAGTGTGGTATATAAATATGTACTTTACTGTCCCAATTGTGATGGGGTCTAACAGTACATAAAACTTAGGCATGTATCTTCAAATATGTGTCCACGCAAACATTTTTAAATCATAATTTAATCACTTTTCAGAGCGGGACTCTACTGTTTACTCAGTTATGAGGGTAAGAAAGAAGAAGAATCATGCTTCTCATAAGATGCCATAATATACACATTTTAGGTCACACTTAAATTAAGAAATCCCAGGAGAAGTTGATGCTGCAAAACTTTGTTTTTTATTACCATTAGTATCCTATGGCTCTTTCAAAAAAAACCAAATATTATTTGCTGGCACCAAGTTTGGGATAGCTCATTGCTTACGGTAATTTCTAAAGCATTCAGTTTTAAGTAATCACAGAATTACATTCCTAACAATCTTACAACAACCTAAAATGACAATAAGTGTCCTAATGATTCAGAATATAAATTTTAAAAATGCTGGATATAATATTTCAAGTCATTTCCAAGTAGAAGAAACTCATCTACTCCAAGTATACATGAAGGAAACAATATACAGGCACATGTACATATCGTCCCCCATCACACAAACACAAAAAAAGCCATCCAATTTTTTATGATACTGCAGTCCAGCAAGGCAGAAACATTTAATGGACCTTGGTGGATCTTAAAAAGCTAAGCAAAACTGAAATTGGTTAATACCTGGATGAGATAGAATAGAATTCTTTATTGGCCAAGTGTGATTGGACACACAAGGAATTTGTCTTTGGTGCATATGCTCTCAGT
>JANHZT010008470.1:22759-42108 GCA_032468215.1 Stegonotus admiraltiensis | reverse complement strand
ATTTGCCAAGGTTGGAGACCCCTGTCCTATTACATTCAATGTATTGTGTGTGGTGGTGGTGCGTTCTAAATTCAGCCTTGGGCATAATTTTTCAAACGTGGATCAGCCCGAACATGAAGCCGGAAATTACGTATTTCAACGGAAAGAGAGAGAGAAGAGAGAGAAAGAGCGGTCGCTAGAGCAAATTCTTATCTCGTTGAGCGTGCAACAGCCACGTCCAGGTTAGGAGGTAGCCCGCCCGTTTGTTCCACGTATCACTGCATCCGGGAGGGAGGGGGAGAGAATTAACGCACGGTCAGGTGATACAAAACCTGGGTCTCATTGGGCCGCGGGCAGCGGCGTGTCGCGCGACCGGAAGGGAACCCGGAAGCAACCTAGCGGCAAAATTCCGGTTTCCTTGGCTACGCCAGAGAAAGGGAGGGTGAGAGAGAGCAAGCGAGCGAGAGGAGGCGAGCGAAGGGCTGGTCCCTCGTCTTGTGGTGGCGGCCGCGCTGTTTGAAGGGATGGGACAGAACCGGGCCTAGCGGGGCAGCTGCCGCTATGAGCGGAGCAGCAGCTGGGGGCGAGGGAAGGAGCGGCAACCGCCTGGCAGGCCGTTGGTCCGGCTGGAAACTGCTGGCTTTGGGCCTCCTCTCCGCTTCTTCGGTGTTGGCAGCAGCGCCGGCTGTGCAGGCGATGAGCCGAGAGGAGAAGCGTCATCTTGGGTAAGCGCGCTTTTCCCCGTCGCCCGCTTCTTCTTCTTTTTTTTTCTTTCTGTGCCGCAGCCGAGCCTACCTTGGCGAGGATGCCGTTGGCCCGGTTGCGAACTGTGGTTTTGTGAAGCCCAGGGTGGAACATATTGTGTCGTAGCCCGAGGAAGGAGTGATGGTTGGACTAGAAGACCTCTAAGGTTCCCTTCCGGCACTGTTCTGATTGAAGCCCCGCTCCTTTTGTAGGTTGCATTTGGCTACCGAACAAGTTACATTGAAGTCGTCTTTAACCAGACTGACACAGGCTGATTTCAAGCTTGTCCCCGAGGCAGACCGAGAAGGATACCCCAGCTCATTTTTTTATTTCAGTTTTTAAATGTAAAGCTGGCCAATAAATATATTACTGGGTAGGTTTTCAAAATCTAAATTGTATTTCATTAGATTTTTTTTTTACCTCCATGCCCTAGGAATTTTTTTCTCCACCCACCACTATATTTTGCGAAACTTCCCTGTCTAGAAATGATGAGTGTCATAGCAAGGGTTAGTCAAAGTGAGTAATAACAGTTCAAAACAAAGGCTGTCATTGAGAGAGAACAGAAAAATGGGAGGGGGCTTTTTTTTTTAAGCTGAAAGATGCAGTTCCCCAAATTTAAAATATGCTACCAGGATCGTAAATGCATGGATGTCATTCTAGAAAATGATGTTTGTACAAAGTAAAAGCTCAGTTATGTAAGTTCGCTGAACTTTTCTTCTTATCTCTGTGGTGTTGCTTTTTATAGGTGGGTTGATACACTTTTTTTTTGCGAGTTTTGGTATTGCGAGTTTTGCTGATCAACTTTTCAATGATGCATGTTTTTTTCCATGTGTTTATCATATATGGCAGTATGATGGCGGTTCTAATATTTCAATAAGAAGGCACAAGTGTACTTAATACAGAATTTTGTATATAATATGTGATGTAGCAGATATTGGCAAAGAGGAATGAATCCCACAGTTGAAAGTAATTTTGGGACTTCTCAGAGAAATACATTTATTTCTTCGCTGTTGACCTCCTTTGAGGACAGTTGAAGGCCCTATAAACTGAAATGCTATGTGGATAATATAATTACTTAAAAAGGTTCACTGTTAAGGGATAATCTTGTTAGCTGTGCAAACAGTGTTTTGTTTTGAAAGACCAGATACTTTAAAATGATGGCAAATATTGAGCTTACTTATAAGGCAAATCAGACGCTGGTGTTTCATAGAATAAAACCAAAAAGTGCACATGTTCAACAGAAATGTACATCTGAGGAACCTGACTATTGCAAATGCCTTCAGTGTCCGTGTCTACTAATAATCAAGGATGCACCTATACATTACATTTATAATATTTGCACATTTCACTTTTTAAACTGTCGTAATATTAATTTAACCTATGGCAGAAAACAATTTCATTTTTTGAGAGCATTAGGAGAACATTAGACTTTCTGGAATCCTCTGGCCTTTATGAAAAATAGAACTTGGATTCTATTTTTTTATTAATTCTGGGGCTCTAAATTAAGAATTTCATAGTTCATGGCTTGATTGCTTTATTAACTGCAGTATTTCAATAAAGCCTATCTTTGGTATGAAAATGTATTTGATTTCATCATAAGATTTAAATAAAGTTATTTTATTTAATGCTACTTCCTCTTCGAGGAACTATTTAACCATATACAATTTTGTACATATTTACTTAAAAGCAGAAGTTTCATTTTTTATTGAGATTGTTTGTTGCATCTTATTGTAAAATTCCCAACAGTTCATCAAAATGTTTGGAAAGTCTCTGCAGATTAAGAAAAATATTGCTAGTAAATCTTTCACTTGAGCACAATTGAATTATTCTGGTTTTATCTCTTTTTCAGAAATCAAGTACAGGAAATGTTTGATCATGCCTATAGTAATTACATGGTAAGTGCAATGTTTACATTATTTTAATGTTAAATAACACTCTGTTTTAAAGCTGTTTTTACATAAACTATACATGATGAACTCTTGCTAGTGTATTTTTAATTAATCATGATTTAATGCAAGGTTTGCCAGCCCATCACCTGCAGATAGTAATAGACAAGCAGTGCTCTACTTTCATACTGATACTATGTTTTTGGAATCTGGTTTTTGTTTCTTTCCTTAGTGTATCAAGCCTAAGAGAAACCTCATACATCCTAATATTTTTTCCCCTGCAAACAATGGGGAGAGTTCATACTTCCATTCCCTGATAGCTTAATTAACAAAATTCAGTGGCAAGTCTCCAAAAAGGAATTTGGGGTCCACAGATAATTGGAAGGCTATTGGATGCTCATTCTTGTACTAAATTAAGGGTCATAATTATTGTTTGGTGTAATATGCTGAATCATACTATCAGCAACTGAAAAACTGGTTCAAAGTGGATTGTGTTAATGTATTGTTTGGCCTGATGTATTATTTACAGTGAATGTACACTGCAGTTCTTTCTTGTTTAATTGTAAGGCTGTTTACATTTATGTATGTATGTATGTATGTATGTATGTATGTATGTATGTATTTATTTATTTTATATGCCGCCCTTCTCCGAAGACTCAGGGTGGCTTACATGCTAAAACTTAATCTGTTTAAGACTGGCTTTTTTGTCCTAGGTATGAAAACTTTTTCTCCTTGAATTTGTTGAATTGAAAAGCATAATCTATAATATGGGAAGGAGTTGCAGATTATGAGCATAACAAAAACATTTCAGGACCAGGGACTCCAATCCGGTGAAACAATTCTGCTTAGATCAGCTAGAGCTGTTCAGAGTTACTTCCACAATTTTTTAACTCTTTTTAAAATTATGATATGGATTAAAGCCTACATTTAAAAAAGGTAGATTCTTTGTCATGCTAGAAATTTTATAATTCTTTCCTTGAAACAATTCAGCTAAAGATACTAATCTAATAAAAATGTTTAAGCTATAATACAATTTAGGTGTAGCTTTTGTGTCTAAGATCTAAGATGGAAATCAAGTGTTTTATTAAAATCCCACTAATCACAGATCTACAAGTTGCTTGGCAAACCCTTCAACCGATCATAATTAGCTAAGATGAATGATTGTTGCATAATTTCATGGTAAACATTTTTATCAAGAGTTTTAGTGAATATGGGTAACATGAGTTTCTTGCAGAGAATAACACTGAAACTATGAATAAGATACTAATTTTGACTGCTAAAATATTCATCTGGGACTTACTATTTCCATGGTTTTCAATCTGTTTTATGTATTTCATAGGACAGAACTGGCACATTTATGCCCTACTGTATTTATAAGTATGTTACATATAACTGCAAATAAAATATACATAAAATTGTATATCTTTTTTGTGCTGGGGAAAACCTAAGGCATGCTGTCATTCTTTTACACTCTGTTGTGAAAAGGCTTTTTTATCATTTGTGAGATGGCGAAGGATTTCTATACTTGTAGCATGAATTATTTGTATTATATTTAAGGAAGTATATGACTTGGCACATCCTGGAAGCTTAATATGTCAAAAGGATATTTATTTAGTATGCGTCCTAAAGCCTTAAGCAAATATAATTTGTGAGTGTATTGAATTTGGCAAACAAGATCAAGGATTTAAACTTTTTTTTGATGATGCTAATCTTGATGATTCTATGGATCAGTTCTTTCTTCATTTTCCAATCTTGTAAGGCTTTTTAGTTGATTTTTTTAACAGTAATGTAGCAAAATTCTATTCTAGAAATAGATTTTATTACTATTTGAAGTTACTTGAAAATGTGCTTTTCTACTTTTAAAAAGGGAATGTTCATTAAATCTTGCTTTATATATCACATATTTCTTCAATGAAAAGTTCCATTTTTTCACTGACTTTTATGAAGAATTACATAGTGCTTATAGTTACAAATTCTACTCCTTCAGTTTTGATGTTGTTCACTTAGTGATAAGGAGAGAAGGATGTTTAGATGGATTTAAAAATACAACCCAAATGATGACTTGCCCTAAACTCTCTTGCCTACAGTATACCCATAAAAGCCTAGTGTGACACTTCTGTATCAGATAATTTGTTGACAAATCTGCAATCCTGCATATTTTGTAAAATCTTTTTAAGTGACATCTAATGCAACTTCTTATCTTGAGGCTACTGACATTTCAAAGAAATATAGAATCCTTATTGTCATTTATGTCCTTTCCATCAGTGTCGAAAATAATGTGAGTAAAGGTCAATAAATATAAGGATTATCTTTAGAGCTAGTAAAAGAGCAGAATCATTATCTTTATAAATGTGAGAATGTGGTCGTCCCATGTGCCACATGAGATTAAATGTGTTTTTTTTAAAGGTTATTGCTAAATTTACTATTTAACAAAGCAAATGGTGACATTAAAAGGTATCTTGTAGAATGCTTTTTCAGTATTTTGGAATAGTTAAAGTAATAAGTCATTTGATTTTATTTGTATATGGACGTACATACGGCAAAAAATGGTACAAGATGGTTTGTATACATATACACAAAGATGAATATCTGCTAGCACTTTTTCTGAAGGCAAAGTTTGAATTTTGGTTTGGAAATGAAATTCTCCCATCCTATTATGGTGTATATTTCTATTAAGAACTAGTGGTTTGTATCAATATATTCTGAAATATATTGAGTTAGATACTTTGTTCTGCATTTAAAAGGTTTAAATCCTTACAGAATCCATTTTAGCCATTCTGAAAGTATTCTGAGCTTAAACAGACCTTATCTCAAGCTCATAATTTCTGTTTCAGACTGGATATTCCTGAAATGGTTGGCACAGCCTGTATCAAACAGTTTTTTAAATTGAAATATTTCCAAAATCCTTTAAATTTTATGCGTTTTACACATCCCTTTTAGGGACATTAGTGAGAATGTAACACACCATTTTAAGGATCTTGGTTTGAAAAAACTGCTGACCACTACTTGTCAATGTAGTGATCTTCTTAAATACATTATTTTGAATGTAAATACTTTCTTATTCCAAAGGGATTATTCAATTGTATTTAAGTATTAAGTTAGATTCTATGCTTTTCTGAGGATGGAGGCAGAAGGGACAATATTCAGATTGCAAGGATGTCTTCCCAATTTTCTTTAAATGAAAACAGTGTAAGAGACTTTCAGGTGTAACTAGTCCTAGATGGCAAACCCATTGTGAATATTTTATTTATATTCCTGAATTGCATTAATTATCTCTTTAAAACAATTTAAATTAATTCAAAACAAGTTGCTGACAATTCCTGTTTATGTGCAATAATGGTGCAATGAACTCTTACCTTAGCAACTTGAGATGTGCTGAATAAGAAACATTTTAAAGCCAATCTTGCAAATACAAAAATTGGTGCTCCACCAATACGTAACCATTCACTTTTTGACTCTTGAAAGTTGGAAAAAAATTTATAGTGTTGAAAGTTTTTCTATGACATTAGGCTGGACTTAATGTTTCAGCCAATTTAGGAGAAGCAAATAAGGGCTAATGGGTATATTTTTCAGGGCTTAATAAAGATTTCTGTGAAAAGCCAACTTGAGGGTAGAGAACTGGTTATGTTTGTGATGCACCTTATTCTGACAAATAATTTCTGAATCACAAAATATATTGTTCCAGACTGTATAGTGAGTAAATAAGGCCCAGAATCATAAAACAAACAAAAAAATTCCCCGCTTACTTTCTACAGTTCAGAAAACATTGGAGTAATTATGACTTTTGTCTTGCAATCTGCTTCTTTACTATGGTACTAACTGAATGCATTAATGTGTTTCTGTGAGAAAAGTATTAAAGGTAGTACTTGACTTAAAACCAGTTATTTAACAACTGTTTGAAGTTAAGACAGATCTTAATAAACCTACTTACAACATGCCTTCAAAGTTATGACTGCTGCCTCCCCACCCCTCTGCAGTGATGTTATCATATTTTGGGCAGTTGGCAACTGGCTCACATTTATGACCAGCTGCAGCATTGCATGATTGATCCAGTAGCGATGGTGGCGGGTGGTTCGGAGAACTGGTAGCAAAAATCCCTGCTCCCCCCCATGCCCAGCTGAGCCACGCAATCATCAGAGGCTTTTAAAATGCTTTTAAAAGTTAAAAAAAAACAGCTTCTGATAATTGTGCGGCTCAGCTGGGATTGTCAGAGACTTTTAAAAGCATTTTTTCTACAACCTCTTCGGCTAAAAGAAAAAAAAAGGTTGGCTACGCCCACCCAGTCACATTACGCCACCACCACCACCAAGCCACGCCCACAGAACTGGTAGTAACAAATTTTACATTTCACCACTGTGGAAAACTTGATCTAACTGCTATTGTACCATGCATTTCAACTTCACTAGATTATTATTCTGTTTTCTTTTTCATTTCCTTTTTTCCCAATAGGAACATGCTTACCCAGCTGATGAGCTCATGCCTTTAACTTGCCGTGGAAGAATTCGGGGTCAAGAGCCAAGTCGTGGAGATGTGGATGATGCCTTGGGAAAGTTAGTATTTTGAAATAATTATTGAAGTTTCAGTATGTAGATTTAATTGAAATTCTGTGGATCCATTATTACAAATCCAATAAAACTGAATCTAAATTCTGAATAAATAGCCATAAACAGAACAGGAATATTTACCAAAATGGAGAAAAGCAAAAATAATATCTGACTAATAATCGCATCAGATGAATATTATTATTTTCTTTAAATTATTTTTAGTCTGTGCATTATCTGGAGAATGTTGTAGGAGGTTACAGTGTTTTAATAACATTAAACTAAGTAAAATAAATATTAATTTAGAATATTACCACAATTGGGACAGGAACTTCCATTGCAAAGTGATATGGTTGTTAAATGATACATGTCCAATTTTGTAATCTTTTTTGCTGTGGTTGATAAGTGAATTTCACTTCTCCCATTGACTTTGCTTGTCAGAAGTCCTCCTGGGAAGATAGCAAATGGTGATCATGTGGCTCTGGGAATGCTACAACCATTGCAAACAGGTGTTGGTTGCCATGGCAGATAGTGTTGAACTCTCTTGAGCTGACAAACTGCTGAAGTCGTTAATTGTTTTTATGAATTGCTGAAGCTGCATATTTTTAATATTAGTCTGATTTCAGAAGTCTTCAATGGTTCATGAAAGCATTGTGTGTCTTCAACAGTTCATCAACTTTAGGAAGGAGAACACTGTCCACCATTTTTAGTAATAGGCACTTGTTACAAGTTCTTACATGAACATTTAATAATTATTGCATTTGATTAAATCCTATTTTTCATCTCTCCTCCTTTCTCACCCAGGTTTTCACTGACACTAATAGATACTTTGGACACGCTTGTGGTAGGTTTGATTTCTTCTAATGTATTAAATCTAAATTCTCATTACATGATTGTGTAGAACTTAATAATTGTCCTTAACCAAATACTTTGATTTACTTAAATTATAATCTACCTTTAGAAGATGGATTAGTGATATAAAGTGGCATACACAGTGCTCCCCCATCCCATTTTTCTCATAGGCACAACCCAGTAGAGTACATAGGTTGGGCTTAGAGATTGTGATTATTCCAAAATCATCCATGAGCTTTTGAGAGTGAACTAACACCTGGCTCTCCCTGCTCCTAGACCAGCACTTATACCTTAAGTGGCTTGAGAATATAATGAGATTCCAGATTTCTTCAGTATGTATTGCTCAACTATACCTCTTTTACTGTTTTTGAGAAGGATAAATTAAACAAACCTGACAACTTTCATTCAGAGTTTGCCTTTGTAATAGGATTTTGTTGCTAATCAAAGATGACAGGATCTGATATTCTTTATTTTTTATTTAAAATGAAACTTCAAGTTTCTCCTTTACAAAACTTAGCTTCTTAAGAGATAATCAGCCGGTTTACTCTTGTTTTGCAGGTGTTAAATAAAACCAAAGAGTTTGAAGATGCTGTTAAAAAAGTAATTAGAGATGTTAATTTAGACAACGACATTGTGGTATCAGTGTTTGAAACAAACATAAGAGTGCTTGGGTAAGTTTTATACTGGGAAAAAAGGGAAAAAAGGGATCAGATTTGTAAATCTGCCAATGATAACCTTTATACATTTTGTGATCTCAAATTAAGTAAACTTATTTCTTAAATTTTTAAGCATAATAGAATTCATAGTTCATAGTTTGTAAACCTATCCTTTTTGTAAACTGCATTTTCTGCATTACTGTCAAAAGGGTTTATACATCTTCATTTATATACACTTTTTAGAAGTAACTAATATTTAAATATTCTACAAACTATTTTCAGTTTTTCAGCACTTATGCTATGCTTAAGGCTAGTATAACTGTAATTACTAAACATTATTAGAGATTGGAAGCAGTTTGGAGAGTGACATTCTCTTCTCCTCTGCTTCCCCAGTCTTTGGTTTTCTTCTGTATCAGCATTCACTAAACTAATAAACTTCCTGACTTCTCCCTTTCATTTTATCTAGAGGTCTTTTAGGTGGGCACTCAGTAGCAATCATGTTGAAAGAGAAAGGTGAAGTCATGCAGTGGTACAATGGAGAACTTCTGCACATGGCAAAACAGTTAGGCTACAAACTGTTGCCGGCTTTTAACACCACAAGTGGGCTCCCATATCCAAGAGTAAGTAAACTGTGAACTAAGACTAATGTATGCCATGTATTATTTGTTTTTCCAGTATGATAAAATTACATGTTGAGTCAGAGTTATCAGTGATATCGGTGAAAACTTCTGATTTTTATAACTCTTAGAATCTTAACTCTTCAGCTAATAGCATGGTTTATGAAGATATTTATATGTTTGTATGTACTACATTTTCAAATGCAATGGACTTAAAAAGCCATATGGTTTGATTATGAAAATGAGGACTGCTCTCTCTATAGCAAGTGATATACTCAGAGACAGCTTCATTTAAAGTTAAAGCACCAGTGACTTTAGCATTGACATTTAAACTCATATAATGTCAGTTTGCATAGGTCTGCCACACTCAAAAGTTGTTGAGCACTATTTTTTTATGGTGCTGTACATTCTTTGCTTCTAAGTGCTGCAGCTTACTTAATTATTCCAGCTTTTCTGCAATATAGTACAAACTTAGTGATTACTTATTGTGTCTTGTTTGAAAAAACATATCTATTTATTTTCCTAAGTGTTTAAGAAATAGCATTATCACAATAAGAGATTTTAGCATTTCTTTTTCTTCTAGATTAATTTAAAATTTGGTCTAAGAAGTCCAGAAGCCCGGACAGGAACAGAGACTGAAACTTGTACAGCTTGTGCAGGAACGTTGATCTTAGAGTTTGCTGCTCTGAGTCGTTTCACAGGGGCATCAATATTTGAGGTTTGCTTAATGATAAGTGATGAATTATTTTTATGCAACTGCTAACTTTTGATTTTTTAAAAATCGTATAATTACTTGATAGTATTAATTTCAGCTATGTTCTGTTGCTGAACTGGTCACTGAATCTCTCATACCAGAAATTGCTTTTCTATTTATATTATGAGGTACTGCTTAAAATATCTATCAGCATTCTGTTCCAGGGCCTGAAGGCTGTGCTGTGTTTGGGAGAGTGAGAGTCTTTATGACATAATGCTGTAACCTTTTAACTTTATTTTTCAAATTGATTTTATTGTAATTTCTTTGATTGTTGTGAGCCACTCAGAGATGTTGAGAGTTGGGCAATATAATTGTTTAATAATAAAAATCATAATATATGAACATGAAATACCCTGTGTAATTATACAATATTGTATTAAATTTTGTGTTGCCACAAAATTTAAAAGACTAACTTAGAACAACATAAACATACATATGCCATTCCCTCAATCAATCAAGTAGTTCATTGGAAATTTTATTTGTGCCTGACACCTTACCATTGGACAGTATTATAACTACAGTATTGGCCATGTCTCTTCTATAACTCCTAAGTATATCTTATGCATAAGGACAGCATACTGATTTTGTCTTTATATGTTTCTTATTTTTGGATTGTATGTCCTTCAACACAAATCTTTTTGGGACAAGTACTTGCTTTAATTATGCTGAAAGACTTGCTTATTTGATATTAATAATTTACGGTCTCTTATACAGTCTACACGGAAAGATTTTGGCTGACCAGACACCATCTCAAATTCAATTTCGTATAACAGTCAATTTGATTTTGAAGCTGCATTTTTAATGACATCTAGAATGAAGTCTGCATTTATATTAGGGATTGTCAATAAAAAAAGAATTATTTTCTTAAAACTCTATTAAATTCATTTCTGCATCATTGCATGTTATCAGTCCAATTCTTCCTATAATTCCAGATACTTTGATTTTTACAATATCTGCATTTTAGTCGTTATCTTTTCTTGAAGTTATATTTAGAATTCTTGCAATTAGCCATAGAGAATACTGCAACAAATCATTGTATACAATAAACCTACAGTTTCAGTTTTAATGGGCAACATTTTCCTTTACTAATCCATTAATCTGCAATATTATTCAAAGTAGATTTTAGAAACTTTACAGATAGAAATGGAGCCAGCAGTTAATCCTTAATTACAAAGTTTAAAGAAGCTGTGTCCATTTGAAACTTGGCCATGCTTCTTGAGGCTTTTAGTATATGGTGTCCTAAATTACCAAACATCTATTGCTTGAAGCAATGGTGGGGTTTGAATGAGCTATTTTTGTTTATTAACAATCATAATTTTATTGTTTTGGCACTCATAACTATTCTTCTAGAGCTTAATATTGGTACATAATATTGTTTCCTGATTTTTTTATTACATTTTCATTCTAATGAAAAAAATTATGACAAATGTTTAATTTGAGGGATTTATTTTGACAGACTTTGAATTTGGATTTAAGATACAGTGTTCATTGGATCTGAATTCTTTTGTTTGAATTTCAGGCAATAAAGCTTTGCCCCAAATACTGGTTCAAGTCTGAATCAGTCTGAACAGTATTTGTTGCATCTCCTCAAAATAAGCATTATTAGTGAGGAGGGTTTTTTGATATATCAATATGTTTGGGTGTCCGAAGAATACCATTTGTTATTTAATAGGCATCTAGCTCTAATATACGCTTCTTTCTTTTTTAGTCCATTAAGTGGAGGTTTACTACAAAATGATATTAATTCTACTTCTCCCCCCAAAAGGGGGAAAAAAGTCTCTGGAAATACATCTCATCTACAAAACAGCTCCCCAAATTTTACAAGCTTACTCAAAAGTCCTTCTTGTTGCCTATTTGTAAAAAAAAGAGAGGGTTATTTGAGAAGTACACATTTGCCATCTGTTGGTGTGAGTCCAGTGTAGAGTTATCCTTCCAATATTGTAAGACAATTCTTAAGGAACATTCCCCGTGTATTGTTTGTTTGTTTGTTTGTTTGTTTATTTATTTATTTATTTATTCGATTTATATGCCGCCCTTCCCCGGAGACTCAGGGCGGCTTACAGTGTGTTAAGGAATATGCCAATAATGGTATTGATCTTACATTTTGAATGGCTGGGGCTTACAGCCAAACAGATAATTTGCATTTTTAGCAACTCTGATTAATCTAAGGTTATATTAATGATCTCTCGGTGTCCAAACTGCAGCAATAGTATGACAAGTCCAAATTATATGAGTTATTTCCAATTTTTATGATGCATCTTTGGCAGCAACGCATTTGCATCCAACTTTTTAAAAGCCTTCTCTGAGATGTCCAATACATACAAAATAGAATTTATTGTTGTATCAACTTGTGTAAGTTTAAAAGTAGAACCACTGAATAAATTTATTGCTTGCATCAATTTTCTGACTACTTCATTGCATGTAAAATTGTATTTAATTAGAAAATGTTAATTTTATTTTCTATAGGAATATGCTCGGAAGGCACTTGATTTCCTTTGGGAGAAAAGGCAACGTAGCAGCAATTTAGTAGGAGTTACTATTAACATTCACACGGGTGACTGGGTCCGTAAAGGTATGAAGCTATATTCCCTCTTAATTACATAACAATGATATTGGAAATTAGAGGTGTTTTATGTAGAGGACTTAAACTGCATGTCAGAAAATTGTGCCTAATTCTGGACTAAAAAAAGATATTGCATTATGTTCAATGGTGAATGTTCAATTCAGCTAGTTCGCACCTATTCGGGAGAACCGGTTGTTAACTTTCTAAGCAGTTCGGAGAACCGGTTGGAAGAAATCTTATTTTGTTTTTTCCACTTTACACGGCTAATCCTGTAAGGAAGGCAGGAAGGAAACATTCTGGTGTTGTTTCTAGCCTAATTTTTATTGCCCTGCTTACAGAAACTGCCTCACTGGTTAACCCTTATTACATTGTAACAGCTAAGGCAAGGCACCCATTGATGTGAGTGACGTTGAGTTGGCCACACCCACATGGTCATATTACCACTAAGTCACGCCTACCCAGCTGGTCATTAGGGCAGAGAACCGGTTGTAAAATTATTTGAATCCCACCACTGATTATGCTTACTTTCATCCCATGGCCCTTTTTATCTGTTTCTTGGTTGCACTTAATTGTTTTATAGCAATAAGAACTTACTTCATGGAACTGAAAACTAGTAATGAAATTAATTGTATTAATATTTTTATCTTATTCTAGATAGCGGAGTTGGAGCAGGAATAGATTCGTATTATGAGTATTTATTAAAGGCTTATGTCTTGCTTGGAGATGACAGTTTTTTAGAAAGATTTAACACTGTAAGTACAAATGGAATTTCTCTCTCCTTGAACTATAGAACTTTGTAGTACGCTTGTGATGTATTATATTAGATATTGTCTATCTGTTCTTCTAAAATTAGTGTGTTATTACAATCAGAAATAATTATATGATGTTTCTTCCATTCCAGCACAAGTTGCCTTTTTTTTCATTGTTCCATTTAGCATAAAATTCATCTGCTTCCAAACATTGGTATATCTGTAATAAAAAAACTCAAATTCATCATAGAACTCATTTTAAAGTTCCTATTAGTGAGGCATCACCCACGTTTAGAATTCTTAAGTTTTGGAAGTAAAATGAGAAATAAATAAGTGGATCAAAATATTTGCTAATGTTTATATGTTGTTGGATTTAGATAGATTTAGAACTATCATGTTGACCAAAAAAAATTGGCAGCTAAAATGTTCACTATAACTCATCTTGAATGTAACATATTCTGTCCTGAAGCAAGTTTATGCCAATGCTATGTATCCAAGACTAGAGCTTTATTGCGATTAAAGTACAATTGAGGAAAATACAGATAGTCCTTGACCTACAACCACGATTGTGACCATAATTTCCATTCCTAAGTAAGGTGGTTGTTAAGCAAATCATGCCAGATTGTACAATTCTTTTTGCCACAGTTGTTAAGCAAATCATGTGATTATTAATCTGGTTTCCCCGACCAACTTCGCTTCTTGGAAGCTGTCTGGGAAGGTCACGTATGATGATCACATGACCCTGGGATGCTGCAACTGTTATAAATAGATGTCAGCTGCCAAGCACCAAATCTTGATTACATGACCATGGAGTTACTGTGACCCTTGTAAGTGTAAGGGCTAGTTGTAGGTCATTTTTTCAGCACCATTATAAATTGAAATGGTTGCTAAATGAATGGTTAGAAGTTGAAGACTACCTGTGAATAGGGAAAGAAAAACTGATCCTGGGGACAGAAGGTAATCCTTTAACTGCATATTCTGCTTGTTTATGGAACTTAGATTAATTGAATACTTCATTTTAAGTAAGGTAATAAAAATTATGTAAATTGTATTTCTGACCATATTATTTATGTCTTAAGCAAAATAGTTGAAGAGAGTGGCTGATTTCATTTTTAAATAAAAGCTGTAGATGGTTGATATTTGGCTTAGAGCCTCTAAATCTAAGCATTATTGTTTAGTGTGCTTATCTGCTTTACATCAGCTTTTGCAAACAGATTCAGTATTCAAAGTGAATAAATACATCAAATGTTGATATTTTCTAGCATTATGATGCCATAATGAGATACATCAGCCAGCCACCTCTCTTGCTTGATGTGCACATACACAAGCCAATGCTCAATGCTCGCACATGGATGGACTCACTACTAGCATTTTTTCCTGGTTTGCAAGTAAGTTGCACATGCAAAACATTTTCATTCAATGATATTAAATTTCGAAGCCACTCAATTCCAAAGCATCTCTACATGGCTTCACAAGGTAGAAGCACAACAATATACAAAAAACAACCAACATTCAGGAGACAACATAATCTCTAACCACTTCCCCCTCAATTAATATTAGTCCTCAAATAATATAATTAATTTTCACAGGATTCTTTATCTATTCACAGGGTCATCTTTCTTCCTAAATTATAAATTTGTTAGACATTAAGAATGTTTGTAAAATTATTAGATATTCCACATGTACTTGTTAACATTGTATTTCTTAAGCGATTTCAACGGATGCACTTCAGCATCATTTAATAATCTGTATTTATTATAAACAATAATTTTATAGACAGGCTATTTTATACTTTGTTAAAAGATTGCCACAAAGGATATGCAAATTCGAAATGTCCCATTTTCACTTTTTCAAATCTGAAATACTTCCAGAATGTTCAAAACAGCCTATATCAAATACAAAAAACAACAACGTGGCAAACCCAGACCAATTTTTCAAATTTGCTACAGACTAATCTGAATTTAAAATGGTGCAAATTTGATACTTTTTGTGTATCACTAACCACTACATACTCAAAGCAAATGTATGTTTTTAGTTAGAGGACATAGATAGTGTTGTCATCAAATCCATTGCTTTTAATGAACAACTTACCTTTTTAAAATAAATGTAAAATTGTTTTCATTAGATTATTGCTAACTTGCAGTCTTACTGTAATGCCCTGTGGTGTGTATTGGAAAATAATATACTCTTATATTTAAATGTAATGTGGTGTACCTTTTTTCCTTGAATTCTAGGTATTGAAAGGTGATATTCGACCTGCTATAGAAACTCATGAAATGCTATATCAGGTCATAAAAAAGCATAATTTCCTTCCTGAGGTAAGGCAATGACCATGTCTTATAAACTCAATATTTAGGGAGTATAAATATGAAGTATATATTTCAGGTATTTGGGGAAAATATTATTTCAGATTTGGTGAATTTAGCTTAATAGTGAGTCCTTGAATGTTAGGAATATTCAACTGTATCCACCTAGTTCTATTAGTCAATTTTTACTTTTTGAGATTTTGCATTAATAACCCTGTCACTTTTCAAACAGCCAATTATATACTACTCTCCTAAATAAAAAGAAGCTTCTAATTTTGACTAAATAAATAAACCCTTAAAACATGCATAGATGTATGGGAAAATAATATATATATATATACACGCACACACACACACACATATACATACATACATACACACACACACACACCCTGTTTTCTCCAAAATAAGACATCCCCTGATAATAAGCCCAATCGGGCTTTTGAGCGCATGGCAATAAGGCCAAGCACTTATTTCAGGGTTCAAAAAAATATAAGACGGAGTCTTATTTTCAGGTAAACACAGTAATATTTAATATGGTATTTGGTTACTTTGGTTGTTTCGTCTATTTCTATAAGATTTTTACCACTGAATGCCTTATTTTGAATTTGATAATATAATAATTGGATGGCATCCCATAAATATAAAAAATGAATGATCATGAATGATAAAAGTAAGCTTATTCAATGATTAAAATCAGTGTTATTCTTACAGTTTGTGGATTGCTGTGTATTACATTTAATTTGGAAGAGATTTTTGAATGAAAATGTGAACTTGTTACTCTGTCCATAACTGAATTGTCCATTCTGAATTTTGCTGTACATGTTGAAAATGTCTTTTGAGTCTCTTTTAATATGTTGTGCCAAAAATGTCTGTGCATTCTGTTTCATTCATTTGAGAGTTGGTCCAGTAGAAGCAGACTTAAGACAGGGTTCATATTTGTATGACTTGATGGCATCTGTTTGATATTTAAATATTTAGTGGTTAGCGTTTTAAAAGATAAGCTAAGTTTCAGAAGATTTCTGTTTCTTTGCAGGACAATATAGCAATTTTGGGATATTTTGAATTTTTAATTAATTTTTTGCAGGATCCCAGTATGCTAGAAGTTATTCCTTCAAAGAAGAATAATTCAGTATTTTTACCTTTCCACTTGTCTTGTTCAGGCATTTACAACAGACTTCCGGGTTCATTGGGCTCAGCATCCTTTACGGCCAGAATTTGCAGAAAGCACATATTTCTTGTATAAAGTAAGGTTCTTCAAATTCAAGATACGTTACATTCTAGAAAATAGCAGGAAACACATTAAAAATTAAATGAAATATATGGAGTATCTTCTCTTTGCCGAACTCATTTTGCCTCCTGTTATCTAGGAAAGCTAGATATGCTTTGTTATTCAAGTCTGACTGATGAAAAATATTTCTGTGAAATTGGTTATGCTGAGAGATAGCAGTAGCTAGATGGTTTAGGGAAAAACAGCTTATTTGATGATTAGGAGGTTTGCTAGCTAAGTGTAATTACTGCACTGGAAAACAAAACCTTTCTTAATTTTAGCAGATGCTAGGATAGCAGGAGGGGTGGTTATCTTTATTTCAGCATAACTTAAGTGCACTGGGCTGACTGTTTTGATGGAAGTTCTGGATTTCTAGAATCCTTAATTTTAGCCTACATAGGTGGGAGATTATGATTTGATTCTGACATTTGTAACCAACCTGCTATTAAAATAAAATTTAAATTGATTGGATTGGATTTAACAATACAGAAAATAATTCTGGAGTGTACTTTGAGTTTTTGTTGGAAGACTAAAACTATATTTTAAAGCATATTGGAATTAAGATAATTAGCATGCATTTCTACTGAGATATTGTGATATTTCCACAACAAAAATACTTGAGAATTTTCTTTAAAGTTACAGAAGCAGCCTCTAACTATGGTTATTAACAGGCTAAAATTCCTTGTATGTTTTAGACATTATGACTTTAGATCAAAACCTTAAAATGCATCAGAGATCGAATATCAGAGTAATACAGTTAAGGGTTTAATCAATGTAATATATTAATCCAAATTATTTCCCTGAAAATAGGCTACCGGAGATCCCTATTATCTAGAAGTAGGAAAAACTCTCATTGAAAACTTAAATAAATATGCACGAGTACCTTGTGGATTTGCTGCTATGAAGGATGTTCGCACTGGAAGTCATGAGGACAGGTAACTGAATTTTTCAAAAATCTTGAGACAAAAGTCTGTAAAATTCAATTTAAAAATGTTGATGCTCATTTGCCTGTCAAAGAACATTGGGAAAAATAGGATTTCATGCTAGTAGGATTTTTTTCTTTTTAATGTTACTATTTTATTATTTAAGCTTATGTAAAATAACATTCAATTATCATCTTGGGAAAATATTTCCATAGAGGAACCTCCAAGACAGCTAATGAAAATTTTAAAATAAACATAATTAAGACTTTATAATAGAAACTGGAAAAATAACTCCATAGCTAGGGTCCATAATACCAAGAGAGGAAATGCATGTGCAATTCTGTAAACACTTTTGCAGGCTGGACAATTTTTTGCACTATATACCGTGTTTTCCTGAAAATAAGACATGTCTGGATAATAAACCCAATTGGGCTTTTCAGTGCATGTGATAATATAAGCCCCCCCCCCCAAACTACTTAAATGCATGTAGGTGCCGGTCCCGCCATTTCCTCTTGTTGCTTGCTGCATAACCAAAATGAATTGGGGAGGGGGGACGACAATCAAACTTTTCGAACTCGCGAACACGGTGGGACATGTTGGGCTGCGAGACACGTGTCTTACCTTTCCAGCTCCATCGCTTTCCTTGCTGTTGTGTCCATGGAAACACGCTGTAAAAGAAAACCTTATCGTGAGTTCGAGAAGTTTGATTGAACTCGCAAGAATGTTTTCTTTTACAGCCTGGATACAACGGCGAGGAATGTGACAGAGCTGGAAAGGTAAGATGTGCATCCCGCTTCTCACCCGCCCTACCTGCCACCCCCAAATTTCATCCCTGAAGGGGGTGGGTGGCTAAGCAAGGGGCAGGAGCCCTGTGATGCCTGGTGAGGGGGGAGAAGAGAGGGCAAGGGGAGCCACATGTTGCTCCACATGTCTCACTTCTCCCCCACCCCACCTGCCACCCCTCTTGTTAAAGAGATGATGGGGAAGGGAAGCAGCTGTTGCCATTGGGTTGGGGTGGGGCGTGTTGGGCCACTCGGCCAGCACGAAGAACAGGAAGGGGAGGCGACGGCAGCAACGGGACATCCAGTCCCATGCTCACCGCCTCCTGAACCCCCAAAATAATAAGACCCCCCAATAGTAAGGCCAAGCCCTTATTTGGGGGGAGGGGGTCAAAAGAAAATAAAACCCTGTCTTATTTTTGGGAAAACACGGTACTTTGTTTAAATATTGCATTGCTCAATTAAATATATCCGTATGTACAATTTTGAAATTGTGGGTAACAATCTAGATCAGTGATGGTGAACCTTTTTGCCATCATGTGCCAAAAGCGGGGGGGAGTGTGGGGGGGTTGTGCACGTGAGTGCCCACACCCATAATTCTATGCGCCCCGCCCCCGCATATGTGTGCGTGACCCCCTCCCCATGCTTCCCTCGCTTTTGGCACGTGATGGCACAGCGGGCTCGGTAGGCCCGTTTTTCACCCTCCCCAGGCTCCAGAGCCTTTCTAGGA